>JARQST010000338.1:1174320-1223777 GCA_030142225.1 Pachycephus smyrnensis | reverse complement strand
GTGCTAACGATTTCCAACAATTTAAAAAAAAATTCATTGCGATACGACCATTTTTGCAATATGGGGAGGCAGGATCCCAAACTCGTTTTTCTGCCATAACTTTGGAACGGATAGGCCTACAGAAAAAATATGGTGTGTTCTGAGGAGTGCTAACGATTTCCAACAACCACTTTAATCTAAGATCCATGTCTGATTTTATTTACCGCCTTTCGAAAATATCTCGAAATTCTGTCACTGTATTGAGCGATGCCGATTGGTGGTCAGTGTAGAGGTTCAATGCGTGTGATTTTGCCGCTTGACGTGCGCGTTCGCGGCATGCATTCTGTTGCATAGATTCCGGTTACTTTAGAAATGTGAAGATATGAAATAATTTTTAATCTTTTATAGAAACTTGCATAGGCCCGCGCGCATAGGCCTCTAGTACTGTAGTAAAAGAATGATTAAAACAGTATTATATGAATGATTATTCTTTATGCGTATATACTTTTTTCGTAATTTGTTTTCTAGCTCCTTACTATGGATAGGAAGGTACGCGTCCCTGCAAAGGGCCTACGAGGAAATGATTTGAGAAACTTTTGAGACATTATGGGCTAATTTCAAAAGGCAAAGACGTAGGGACTTGGTTTTCTCATTACCTCACGACAGGATTCTCCTGAAAATATCAAAGCATTCTTGAAACTCGGTTCATCTCGCTCCATGGTAGTACTTTTACTTTCTCGTTCGCTTCCTTTGGCTCTTTCTCTCTCTCTCTCTTCCGCCCCTTCGCCCCCATTCTCACACTCACCGTCTCGCTAATTGCTTATAATTGGAGATTAACGACCTCGCGCCATGCTCTGACAGCTCCGCGCGCGTTCATCCATAAATGCATATGTCTAGGATGAACGTGCTGGTTGAATAATTAGTCAATCCGATTATCCACCCCTCAGAGTTACCATTTCTGATTATTATCAGGAGCGTGATAACAACAGCAGAAGAATTTTTCAAATTATCCTGACAATTTTCTTCAACTACCTGAACGAGCAAAGGTGATGCAGGATAACGAGTCTATACTTTATTGTCAGAGCTACGGTTATCTTGATCTCGACTCCTGTTTCGAGGATAATGATAACAAGAAAGACAGTAATGAGAATCCAAACGCCTGGTGGTGCTTTGATGACGTCCAATTAAACGATCTCTTCTTGTTTCACTCTCGAAATGTAATTGTGCGTTAAATCTTTTAGCAACCCCTACGAGTTTCTCACCCTGTCAGTGATAACTACCCTTTTATTTTTCCCTTAATATTTTCTTCGTCCATCCTCGTACTCTTTGCTTGTAGAATTTTTATCGAGAATCAATTCAGAAATATTTTTGTTATCATTATTGATAACGAGAGTCGATCTGAAATAGGAAATTTGTCATAATTATCGTTCCGATATAACGTGTAAATTAGTTTGATCGAAATATCGATCGATTTTCAGGTATTTGTTTGCACAGAGAAATCCAAACGAAAAGACCGCGAAATTCAAAGAGGAGTCGACAATCCAGAATGGAAGATTTGCGGTTAAAGGAATTTTTCCGCGTCGACGTAAAGGGAACTCCTGACAAAAGGATTTTCATGTCGATTTGCTTGGTAAGGGAGGAAACGTGTGGACGTGGGAACTATAGCTACTACCCTTCTATTTTATCGTCTCTTCCTATTATCATCATACAATTATACCGCATGATATCACTGTACCATAATACCATTGTACCTTGGTACAATCCCTTCTCCGCAGTTACCTTTTGGAAGCACCCTTTCCTCCACCTGGAGCTTTATCAGATTAAAGAGAAATAATTGTTGAAACATTCCGCTTGGCAATTCTGTAAATTGTGCCAACCCTCTTGAGTCGATTAATTTTCTTACTAATCGTCGAGTTACGAGGGGGGTGCTTTTACCTTTGCCTTTTCTAGGTCGTGCCAAACTACGTGTCGAGAGTCAGGGTGACTGCTAGTGAATTGCAATAGATAATGCCTCCAAGGGATGAAAGAACTAAAAGAGGATAGAACTGTGGAGGGTGAAAGAGACGGCAAGAAAAAAAAGTAAGAGAAACTCCACCTCCCCCTTTAACTAAGCAGAGAGAAAACGCTCGGTAATTAACATTTTTTAATGCGTCTTCCCTGATAAAAAATTTCACTAACCCTCAGGTGTTTTTTTTTGGTTACCGCGCGAGGGAGACCCTAGATGAGAGAGAGAGAGACAGAGGATGGCGGGGTAAGGGAAAGTCCTTTCACTCCCGAACCCCACGCCATTTAACTTTTGCATTTAGCTCGAGGATGAATAAATAGACCTAAAATCTCGGAGTTCGCCAGCTATACGTTTTCTCGGTGTTACAGACAAGATTTTACATCCCCTGTACAAAGGGTGTGGAAAGTGTATTAAAGAAATGGCGCGAAAAAGACCACTCCCCTTTCAAAATAATAGCCACAGAATATTCAATACCATCACTGCGTTTCAACTGAAATGCTCGACACACTTGTTCATATTGTACATGAATATATATATATACACATACGGAGTGCCAAAAAAATGTCGAATTCTCCTCCAAGAAAAGAGCTTTCGCAAATCCTCTTGTGCCTGAAATCGCAGGGCTTTCGAGACGCTCCTGAAAATGGCTAGTGGCTTCGGTCTGATTCTTCACAGACGTTTTCTACTTTCGCCTCCTTGGCTCGGATTTTCTCTACCCTTCCGCTATCTACTTACGCGTCTGCATCTTTCCAGCATCTTTCCTGCATCTTATACCGTGCCTACTGTACTCTGTGACGTATTGCTTCGACTTGTCTGACTAGGTTAGGGGATGCTCCACTCGATTGAATTTCGACTTTCGATTCCGTCGCGTTTTCAGACTTGCCGCGAGAGATCGAGGATCCTGAAGACCCGGACCTCTCTACTGGGCCACTCTTACGGATCGAGGACAAACGTCAAGTGGGGTCCTCGAGCACGCGAGATGACGTCACGTCCTCGTCTCAACGAGGCGTCGACGTCGCGACGACAATGCTCTCCTTATACGGGACTCTGTCTATCAGCAATACTTGGAATCTATATGACGGTGACCATTTTCAGGGTGAAACAGCTGGTAGTCTTTTTTGGTTACTCCTATGAGGAATACTCTGGAATAAGGACGAACGTGGAATTCTGGGAATTCCTGGAACAATCGATAATTTTCGTCCAACCGAGTGAATTATCCCTGGCAGGATATTCCGGGATCTTGGGGAAGCCTGAGAAATTTCGTCTTGGCTATTCTCGTGATTACTGGAATATCGTTAAATCTTTTTCTCCTGCTCCCCGAGGACACGGGACGTTACTTCCTTCGGGATACTTCTTTTATGGGGTAAAATTCAATTCTGATAAATTATTCAAACCACGGTATACGTTATCACGGAAATGAATAATAGAAATAGACATTTTCTTTCCTAAAATAGAAAATCCTAGTTCATCGTACGTTCGTTGGATTCATGCCGGTTTTTTTTACCGACGAGATCACCGAGATAAAATTGCAAGAATTTTATCCACCCTGTTGAACTTCGCAACGATTCCGTAATATGTATTTTTTTTTATTTTAACGACGGTCCTTTAGTTCAAAGGTCATCTCGTTTCAAGGCTCAGTGCCATTTCATTATACCCACTTCTTTAATTATTCCCACTTTGACCATATATTCTAGGTATTATCCTTCGGGAGGACGGGGGTACTTTTTATGATCCTTTTGTAACGGGACTAGGGGCTTTGGTGTCCTGCCTTTCCAGGACCCTCATTCCTGAGTGACTATCGCGCACCTACGGTTGGTACAGATAGGTCTTTTCCCCTTCTCCTTGCTCCCGAATATAACCATAAAATCAAAAAGGTGGAGGAGCTATCCTCTGATAAGGTTTTATAGTGACGAGATGGGCCGAGGGCCAGCAATAGGAAATGCTTTCTCTATGTAAAGCAGTATCTAATATCTACACTCTTGAAAATGGCTACGGACGAAACTTCCGGTTTCCCATTTCAATAGAAAATAAAATTCCTGCCCACGCGCCGATTATCGGAGATTTCAGAGACAAGAAAAATGGTCACTACGTGGTTCCGAGTGAAGCTTCTTTTTCATCCCCTCCTGCGCGTCCACGGTTTACACTGTCGCGTTATCTTGACGGTTTGCAAAATGGATTTAATCTCGTCGAGTACCAAAAGAAAGTTGGACCAGAGTCGAGGATCGGATGACTTTTCGATTTTAACTTCCGGCAGAGATTTCTGCCCTTGGCAGCTAAGATAGGTAAATCCTTGAGATGGTATCGGGTGGTAAGAGCGAGAGAGAAGAAATACCCGTAAGACAAAGGGAGCGGACGTAAAATTTACTGGGTGGAAAGAGAGACGAAAAATACGGATGAAAAGCGTAAGACGAGATCCTTTCGACTGTTCATTTCTTCCACAGTCTTTTCTGTTTTTGCTATCCTATTTTTCGCCCTGGACCAGGGTATCCGCGAGTTTCTTGGCCGCGTGCCCTGGGATAATCGCTCGTAACTAATTGCCGCTACGATGAGAATGAAAATCCACGAGGACGAGAGTCAAGGGAGCGACGAAGAAGAAGCAAATGAAAGAGATGCGAAAGAAAAGCAGAACGAGAGTGGAGGGTAGGGTGACTTTTTACTTTTTTTCTTTATGGTTTTTTTTAAATCATCTACTGCACTATCGTGTATACGACCATGCCAAGTAAATCCTCTTAAATGTCACTTTTGTGTTTGTTGTAGACGTTAAAAATTTCTTTTATCGTTTATCAGTTACCGTGCAGCATCCCGTCGGCCGAAAGGACTCGAGCGCGTCGAATTAACGTTGATATTGAATTTTATCGGGTTTACGTACCTATTTATATAGACAGTAGAGGTTGTAGATTGTAGGTTGTAGGTTGTAGGTTGTAGGCATTAGGTATATAGTATGTGCTGTGCTTTCGAAAGAGAGTGGCAAACATAGTTCAGGGAATTCGACGGCGACTATTGCCACTTCACTTTTATTCTTTTCCTTTCCCCCTTCTTTCGCCTCCCCTCTCAAACCCCCTCCCCTTTTGTCTCTCATTCGTTTTTCCACTACCATCGCGTATCACTTTCCTTTTACCTTTCTACTCTTCCGTGTCCTCTTGTCCTTCGCTAATGGCCGCTGCCATCGTCGTCTGTACTCTCGTACTATGGAAGTCTGGCTACGAACAGGCCGTTTCCACTTCTCCGCGGGACTTCCTTATTGGCACTCGGTGCCTTCGAATTATTACTGTTATTAGCCTTGATTACTTTTGGGAGTATTCAACGCCATTTACACAAGTGCGACTGACCGTCATTATTCGAAAATTTCCATTTTAATTAATCGCCCTTAATGTCACTCGACGTGTACTTTATGCTAATTCGACACGTGGGAATGGTATCGTAGGATAATTAGTTCCTTTGTTTCGATTCCACCAGCAATTTCTATGGGTTTTCCCTTGAATTGCACATAGCAATCTTTTGGAATTATGCAACCCAACGGTATCACGTAATTGCGTAAGAATTTCAAAGCGTCGCAATTTGAAGCCTTTGACGTTTCCACGGTTGGAGGTTTTACGATTGAAGAAAGATTTTTCGTGGATTAATAATGTCTTTCGTAATTACACTACATACGAGTATTAAGTACGGTACTTATATGTACTGGGGCGCTACTACCCGAATACGTGCGTCTATCTACTGGCCAGGGAAAGGGGGTGGTGCAAGAACTTCCCCGAAAAGTTGCAGCCCTTGAAAGATGGCGTAAAAGTTACGTCTACTTGAGAAACGCACGAAAGATCGTCTAGGGGTTGTAAATCACGGATTTTCATGGTGGTCGCATCCCCTCCCTCCTAATATTCCTACACCCCATTCGGACTTTCAACTTCACCCTTTTAAAATAAGATGGTTCTTTCCGTGGTACGTGAAGCGCAAGGAGTAGAGTAAAGAAAAGAAAAAGAGAAGAACGGAGAAAAAGAATGTGAACGGGAGAAGGGGTGAAAAAAAAAAGAAAAGACGGAGAAGAAAGGTTAAAAGTTTCAAGTAGATATCGGCGGGCCATTCGAGAGTATTCTTGGTGGGATACTGAGAGAAAAGAGAAGTGAGATTGCAGAGGGAGGGATGAAATAAAGGGTAGGAGGGGGTTGCACTAAAAATCGTTCTGGGATGAGTTAATCGCACGGAAACCTTTCACCCTGAAAATTCGCCCTTTCTCTCAGTCTCTCTCTCTCTCTCTCTCTCTCTCTCAACTATCTTATCTCTCCTTCTATCTCTAGCTCTCAACCCCTAACATTCCCATGGTAACGGCGTAGAGAATTTACAGTCGGGGGGGAGGAGGGGGTTGCACAACACCCCACGCTTCTTCTCGGACATTACGTGGATCTGAAAGACGTAACAAGTCACTGGGTGGAAATAAAGTTTTTGAAAATCAATTTCGAAATTCACAACGCTGTAAGAAGATCGGAACTTTTTCAACGAGAATTTGCTTATTGCCAGTCTCACTTTTGTCGTTTTACCTACATATGCGCACGTATGCTTACGTATGCTGTTTTTCAGAAAAATGAGAAAAATGGTTTTGGCAACCGGCCCACAGAAGAGACGCCAATGGCGGGGCTGGGATAATACGCTCCTAAGGGTTACATTCTACAACAGCCCAGACAATACTCCCTTCCCCCTTCACCCCTTCCACGTACCCTGTATTATAGTAACAGTGTGTGCTCGTGACACGAGATTCGGGATAATAATGTGCACGATACTTTGATAACCTGGCAAACGTCAAAAGCGTCCCCCGTTATCCCACCCCGACAATAAATTCGCCATGTCTCTATGCCGTACATGAAGTTTTCTTTAAAATTAGTTATAACCCGGCGGGAAGATTGCAAATTTTCATAAATCTCACAGCATCCCACCCGAAGGATCTTTCGCTCCCTTTGTCCTGTTTAATGAAGGTCCTGCACGACCCGTCGGGGATTCCCCCTGTTCTTGAAGGTATGCCCTCTACGTTTTTGAAAGTCAATCATCTTTTTTCCTTACTTTTTAAGTTTAGCGACATTTCAATCGAGACCAAAAATTATCTTTCCTGAAGAGTATCCTTGGAAAGCTACAATCTGCTTCCGTTTTATATGCGAAACGTGATAATCATTGACTCACCCTTTTTGGATGCGTGAAACGAATCATCTTTGGGGACGTATTGGATGTCGTAATGCAACGTGGTTTTGGGCAGTATAATCCTTTCCCTGTTGATCCTGGAGACCGCGTACTTGAACGCCAGCTCGGTGCTGCTATCCTTTTGGTCATGAGTGAATATGGCACCTGAAAACCAAAAAAGAGGAAAAATATCAGACATCAAACAACGCAAAAGAGAGAAAGAGAGAGACAGACAGATCCCTTTAGTATATGATCCACGTCGGAGTGGATATAAAAAAATAAAAAATTGCCGCATATAAAAAATATCTCGAAAATCTGTCACTGCTTGTCCGCGATGCCGATTGGTGATCGCAATCGTCGTTCAATGCGTTTAAATTTTGTCGCGCGGCGTACGCCTTTACGGCACCCAGTCAACTTGACAGATTGCGGTTACTTTAGAAACCTAAAGATATAAAATAATTTTTTAATCGTTTACGGGATGTTGTTTCGACGGGCGCAATAGGCCTCTAGTATTCAATAAAATTCCCTAACTCGCCTATAGATAGTCCCGTATCAAAGATACGTGACACAGGTCCAAAGATAGTCCTTGGGAGCATACACAAGTGGCTATGAGATTTTTCCCAAGTCAGCATCTACTCGATATCCAGGAAAGCCATTAAGGGCATAAAGTCCAAGAGGAGGTGCATAAAACTTGGCAAAATCGGAAATCTCTTCCCAGCTTCGCGGTTCCAGCTCCGCCAATACTTCCTCCGACAGAGGAGGAAGTATCGACACCAACCTATCGAGTACCAAGAGTGCTTTTCGCGAGAGAAAAGAAAGATCTGTGTGTAGGTGAGCGCGGTAAGAGTAGACAGGCTGTTAGTTGGCTGGGTGAGGTTAGGTTAGGGTTAGGTTAGACCTGGCTAGTACAAAATCTGCATTTGCATTGGACGTACCCTTTTCTTACACCCCACACCCCTACCCGCCCCTCCTTCCCCCCCTCCACCGACTCACCTACCTCAACTGTCGGAGCACACTCATTTACTAATTGCTGATCGATGCTGCTGATGGAGTGCATCTGGAGGCCGATGTCAAGGACTGCGTAATGGCGCTCGTTGCTAAAAGGGACACCGACGCCAGAGACGACGCCTTGATTGGGGGCGTCCATTTGTCCTTGGTCTTGTCATGTGCGCCAAACGATTCTCTGCTGCCACGGAAGATCCTCCAGAATTAGTTGGAGGATGCTGCGTGAAGTGAAATCTCGGTCGGAGATTTCAAAACTTTTTTTATACTCTTTTTAACCCTCTCTCTCTCTCTCTCTCTCTTCTCTCTTTTTCTCTCTTTCACTTCGCCCTCTGGCCAGGAAAAAACATTTCAGCCTCATACAATATACATACTGCCATTCCCAAAGTAATCCTCTCGAACGCCTCTAGCTGTTTACCATACGGACACTGGATGCTTCTGTTCATTCGTGTAGTCTCGTATCCGCTCGGTTGTATTCGTAAATACTCGGAAACACTCGTGCCAGTAACCTACAACCTCGGGGCGATAGTCCTAAAGCTGCTTTGATCTTTCGACGTCTCTTGAATGACGTACGTAAAGAGCTATCTAAGATTAGCACCAATGGGAATCCCTTCGGTGTAAGGGTTGCCAATGAAAGGAAGGGTAGGTTATCCTAGGTATATTATCACCCTCGAAAGATTCGTATCAAGGGCCGGGGGATCGGTACTCCATTTAAAAATAGGCACATTCGAGCTTTCGAGAAAGCTATACGCCCGGCCATGCTGAACTTGTCTCTTATTTTCGTAGGCTCAAGGTATATCCTTATCCCCGGGGCATCGTCTTAATTATTTTAATTCACTGATTAGAATTCGCTGAGGGTCCTGGGACCAAATTAATTAGAGTTACGTACACTTTTATTTCCAGGACCGTCGATATTTACGCTTGGGAAGACATTCGGCTGGTGGGATTGCTACAGAGCTGGGGATCCTTTGCCAAGGATGCTGGGGAGAAGACCTACAGTTAATTCCAGTAATTCTACCGCCTAAAAAGTCCAATAGATTTTGACTGCTGGGAACCGGTCATCTTCAATGGCCGCCATATTTATTATATACTGCTTTTATTTTTAGACTCTTCGTCACGCCATTTAATATAACATATATTTTCCGCATGTCCTCTACATCATTATGCCGTGGGTTCTCCTTTCCAAGAAAAAGTAGTAAATGCCTTGAGAGGTCAGACGCGCGCGAGGTCGTTTTACTAATGAAAGCAGCCACGAAGCCCAGCATCCGAGGTACCAGGAAGAAACTGCCTGAAAGTAACTTTACTCTGGAGGTTCGGTTGGGTAGCTGTTACACGGCCGAGAGGTTGGCTCTTGCGTGTCCGGAGTTTACCGGAAATTTTCCGACTGGCCGAGACTCGGGCTTCATTACGCAAGAAACTTTCAACGGCACGTGAAACGCATCGCGGAGAGAAAGCTGTTCGCCATAACTTTTCTTCTGTTACCTTTCCTCGGTACCTCTCTGCCTACCATCAATTTCGTCCGATCGTTCAGTTACTTTTTTTCCTGAAGAATTACTTTTTCTGTTTCATTTACTTTTTTTTCCGAAAATTCTTACTCGGACATTTTTACCAGAGTATCATGTACACGTTTGATTATAATTTATCTTATCGAGACGGAAGAATCTGATCGATTATAAGTTTCTTCAAGATACCATCGAATCCGTTGCTACTGTAGTGAAAAAGTGGGGGGAAACTTTGCTTCCCGTTTTTTTCTTTTCTTAATCTCGTTAATCCATATCGTATCGCCTGCAAGTATTAAGTAATGAACTGGTACTAAATGAAAGAGTTCGTTCGAAGCATCGAGAGAAGTGATTTAAATGCTGAAGATTTTCAAGATGGGAAACGGGAGTTGCTGTGGGTTGTAGGTAGGACGGGCAGATAGATGGGAAGATAGAAGATATTACTAGGTAGATAAGAACGATGCTGGGGATGGTGGCTGGAATAATTTCAATTGCCAACGACAGTTGCGGAACTAACGTTGAATCTCGCGATTGCTACTATGAATAATTATGATGGTATTAAAAAGTTAATTAATCGAGCCGAGAATCTTGAACAGAGGTTCAGTCGTGGATGCTGAGACGAGAAGAAATTAATTTGGATACACGAGTTAGGTATTTGAGGCGAATGGACAAATTGTATTGGAAAAATTCTTCGATTGTAAAAATATATTTGCACGATAACGACTCGTCGGAGCGAAAACGCGAAATTGCGAGGATCGATTCGTGAAGTTTCGTTAAATTCCTTCGATTCGTGAAAAAACTGTCTAAACCATTCAGGGACGTCTCTATGTGTACCGTTTGTCCAACTTTTCTCGCTGCGATCCTCTAAGTTTTTAGGATGCGATCAAAGTCCTGGCCGATGGGACATTTTCGCAAGTTTTGCCAAATAAGAGTTTTTCCCAGTGTCTGTATAATATATATATATACACATACACACGTGTAAACGTGCTTTTTCTCATTGTTTTTCTTTTTTATCGAGTCTCCACCGTAAGGCTGTAATACGATAACAATACGTAGACATACTATAAACGTCGGGAATCGTGTAAAGGTCGTTGTGATAAGTCCGTGGAGAATTGAGGGAATTGGGGAAAAACGTGGTATGGGAAGAAAAAAAGAAAGGAAGAAAAAAGAAATCGATGGAAAAGTATCAGAGAGTACGGAATGGATGAAAGAAGAGGAGAAAGAGAGAACGAGAGAAGCAGACTGTGTGGTCGAGAACTAGAAAAACTGTGAAAAACTAGAAAATGGCGAAAGGGGGGGTTACTTGGTGGAAAGCTTAGCTTGCGGTAATTCCTCGGATTATGGCTGCCACGTTTCCCTCCTGCCACACTTCGTCTTCCATGCATAAAGCAACGCTAGAATGTTAGTCCTTCCGCGGCTCTCCGGCCCTGACCCATTCCCTTGTTGTGCTATGACAAATGGACTAGTTTACGCGAAACTACCAAATGTGACCTGGGACAGAGTTCGTCTGAAAAATTCACATCGTCGCTTTCTCTTACTTCTTTCTCTTCCTTCTTTCTCTTCCACTCTGTTTCCTCCTCTTTCTCAGTCTGTTCTGTATTCACTGTTTTAGTTTAATATCCGTTTTTCCTCTCTCTCCCTCTCTCCCTCCCTCTCTCTCTCTCTCGCTCTCTCTCTCGTCTCCATTCCACTTTACATGATTCTCTGCCAATTTTGACGCAGACGTCTGCTCTCAATTTACAAGTAAAATTCCCCAATAACTCCATCGGCGTCTATACGAGATATCAGATATGTTTTCGCCGCCCGTACACTTTTCTGGGCGTTGGTAGATTTCGAAATTTTCCAAAACTGTATTAAATATACATATTTATTTGAAATCTTCTCGAAAAACTGGAACGCCGAAAGGAAGGAAACAGTCGATTCTCGCCTTTGGCATAACGTCGCCACGCTTTACATACATATGTTAACCACGTATGTCGCTATCATTCTCGTTTCCAAGTGCGTCCGACTTTTCTCGGCCATTTTCCGAAAATCTATAGCGACGTCAGAAGTTGAAAAGTGTGAGGTATACACGGTACAGTAGGTAGGTAAACCAGACATATCCTACAGGAAAGAAAAATCCCGGTTATATTTTATCCGCGTGGCAGCGAACCGACTATAGAAAATATAGTGGAACCGTCGTGGCCGTCGACGTCGCCGTCGTCGTCGTCGGCGAGTGCATTGAAACTATGTAGAAACTTTGGTCTTAGATGAAGAGATTATTCCAGAAGTTGGAGAATCGCACTAACGTCTTTGTCTGCGAATATCCTCCTCGACCGCGAAAATTCAGTATACCCTGTACACGGTAATTTATCGTACGAGTATATAAATTTGCGAATTTTCACTCTTTTCGTTCTACATTGACCAATCGCGATTTATGTACAGAGGCATAAAATGCGAATTCGTTATTACCTCGAATTTGAAATACCATAGCCACTGGATCCATTTCTCATAGTGATTTTGTAATGGGTCCCCGCCATAATTGATACTCGATATCCCGTGTCATGGGGTTATGTTTGAAAATGTGCCTTGACGACGGGCAATCCTATATACACCGGTAACCAGTTGGTACACCGGGGGCTTTGGATTGGTCAATTTTATTGGAAAACTGCTACGTCCAAATGGCGTCCTTCATTGTCCTCGATTAGGACCAATTTATGAGAAGCTGGAACCCATTTCCGTCGGAATCGCTTTCGTTTCCTGTGAACGTAACCTTAATTCGATCTGATCGAAACCGTATGAACGTAAGTTAGTGCCAATAGCTTTTTAGGTCCTATTTCACTGCCTTGAACTAATACTCGAGTTAGGGTTAGTTGCAACTGATAACAGTGAGCTGTCGGATTTTTGAGAATTTTGTAAAACTACGTTGCGAAAAAAAAAGAAAAATATCGTTTAATCATCCCGATTCGAAATAGTGAAATGGTGTCGTATAATCTGTCGAAATGCGGATTAGCGGTTTCGCCTATTTGATTTACATCCCTTTTTATTTTTTCCAAAAAACTCGATAGTATCTCTAATCCTCAGGGGAGTCTGTCAATTCCACAGATTTATCTCCACGAAAAATTTCGACTGACAATATCCGCGATCTGCAACCCGATATTCGGAATGATTATAAAAATAATAAAAAAAAAAATACTGATAGTATTTATCCAACGGTATCCTTCACTTATCTAAGCTTTTCCCCTTGATTTATCAAACTTCCTGTTTGATCAGGTGTCAAGACGATTTCCAGTTCCTGCAGAGTTTGCGGATGCCTGGACCAATCCTGTATGCTTAAACTAACATTGCAATCTGCTTGTCTATCTCTCTGTCTGTCTGCCTTTCTCCCTGTATATCCTGTATAACTGTATTTATACGTCATATATGCTCCATACGTCCTGCATGTCTATTAGGATTGCGTGGTTTCCTGTTTCCGCGTAAACTTAGACCAGCAACTGGAATACGTCGCAAGGAAAAGGCGGGAATTTAAAATATTAACGAATTTGAAATATTAGCTCCAAGTAAATTATCTAAAGTATTTAGATTTCGCGTAAAACGAGCCTGTAATAATACATATAGTCTATTCATAATTGCAGCTTGGTAATTGCGATATCATGCGTACCTTCTTCCGTCACGATAAGGATAATTAATAGTTTACACCTATCAAGCTGAATTAATGCATTAGTCGCGCTAGTTAGTTTCCCAGCCAACGGCTACAAGCGCTACTAACGAGTTATTAAACTAATGTGACTCGTTAGTGGCTGTCCACAGCAGGAACTTAACCACTAGCTATTTTGAAATTTCCTAAACGTCCTTTTGCTTATTCTCCCTCTTTCCCCCTGAATTAGTCCTGACTCTAGGTCTTTCCTGAGAACAATTTAAAAACAGGTTTAATGACTACCACTTCATTATAGTTGCAGTGCAGGGATTGACGTGGGCGAAGAAATTTTTGCAGGGAGGCCATATTTCTTTTTTTCTTCTGAAATATTTTTTAACACGTTGATGGTGTACAAGTGAAAATTTACTTCAAGTATAGGATAAAAAGTGATAGGAAGAAGGAGGATGGGCTAAGTGCTTGCTAAGAGAAGAGCATGGTATATGCATACCTTCGGTCAAAGGTTAACTTTCGGTATTCTCTTTTTGCGTAACCGTAAAATGCAAAATGCAACCGTGCTTCGCGTTAAATAATTAAAATAAATTCATGCAACTTTCCTCGAGGTGGAGCAGCGTTGACTTCTTTATACAGAAAAGGTTTGAGGGGGTACTGGCAAAAAGGGTTATTTATGTCTTTCTGCTTGAGGATGTGACGTCAATGCTCGGAGTGCCACGTGGTGCGAGAAGCACGTCAATTTTTGGAAGATAAAAAGGGGCGTCAGAAATCGATACACGCGTTTGTTATATCGTGGCGGGTTTCTTTTTTTTTTGAAGAAACCCATCACAGAGTTTAACAGGGGGGTCGAAGGCAGGGAGTGTAGAAAGGAAACAAAACAAAGAGATGGTCGGCAGGTGGTTCTTGTGTTGGTACGACTTGCCTCAAGGGTGGCAATTCGAACCTTCGGAGAGCAATCCAATAAGATCTCAATAACCGCAGCAATATGCCTCCATTTCTGAAGCCGTGCGGTTGGCTCACCTTCAGCCGGGTTTATACGGGAAGAAACCGCAACCCTGTATCACGTTCTCGTGCTTCCCATGAATACGAAATCAACCCCGAGAAAATCCTTTTTTTTTGTTTCGAACTGCCGGGGGTTGTTGTGGCGAGGATAAGTCAGCCAGGCGAGACTGCAGGTACTTTATACCTTGACTCGACTGGGCTGTAGAGGTAAGAGGGAGCATCTTGGGCGTCTTCGGGGGATGAAGTTTGATTGGCTGATTATCAGCTTCAACTTTTACCCGGTCACTTTACGCCATGGTGTAGTGCAAAATTTCAACGGGTGTCGCAAACTGGCGTGACTTTGCTTTTCTGTCAATTTTTTTTGGGGAGGGGGCGAGTTTGTAACCCCGTTTTATTCCATGTGCCAGAAAACTTGTAATACCGACTACAGGGGTGGAATATAATAACAGCGAGGCAGGGACAGATAGTGTAATGAGATATAAGACGGTTGATTGGGGTGAGTTAAAATTTTTTTTAACGATTCTTCAAGAAATTTCAATAATGAAATCGCTCCAGATGGTGACATCTGGTGTCTGTAATTTATTTAAGGAATAACCAGCCCTTGGAGGGGTAGATTAGCGACCCCTGGGATTTCCACGGATTACGTGTTTCATCGAAACTCGAATGTTTCCTCGTTGGACAAAGATAATCGTCCAGGGAAAGAAAACGGCGTGCGATTATACTAAAAAAAATATATATTTGCGAAAGAGAGAAATATTTTTGTGCTACGAGGGATGACAGCTTTTTTTTCCCCAAGATCGAGGGAAATGACAAAAAGGAAGGATGGCTTAATGGCGTTTTCAATCGGATATGTCGTCAAAGTGAATCGTAAGGGAGTTCGAGCGGATATGATCAGGACAATGGACACAATGAGACTCGATCATTTTCTATCGGCACACGATTCCCTTTTTTCATTCTTTTTTCTCTCTTTCTTCTTTCCCTCCCTTCCTCCCTTCTTTTCTTTTTCTCCAAATTCCTTTCTTTTTTACACCATCCTGTCGGAATTCCAGATAGACCCGACTCAACTTCAGGTCGAGATTTTCTCACCGTCGACTTAAGGGGGCAACCACTCGAATTCCCGTATAAGAGAACTTTACGACACGGGATTCGTAGATTTTGTTCAGCCATTTAATGGCGCATCGATTCTGCCTTTTTATGTTCCTTCGGATATTTTACGTTAACACGAAGTCTTAACGAGAATTGCCTTATACGGCGCGACCGTCGAGCGATAAAATTTCGCCGATTCCTGACGCCATTTCGTCTACCGATTCGACAGGTCATTTTGGGGAAAAACGATGGGACGCACTGGTGGGGCAGGAACGAAAGAGAGAAGAAGAGATAAACTAAAGTTCCATTAAAATGGCAGCAATCACGTGACCCGTGGACACAAAAGAAAGATCTAAAAAAGAATTCGTAGATCCGACTGTCCGGCGCAATGGCCATGATTACTGAATCTGACGCGCGTGGGTGGGCAGTGCCAGTGATTGATGTGGAAATATTATAAATCGGACTGACGCGCAGCGAATCGAACGTATGGAAAAAAGAGGAGAAAACAAAAAAAGCGTGAGAAAAAGAAAGAGTCGCATTCGTAAAAAAAAAATTGGGAAACAAGGTAAAAAGTTATAACGCCCGGACGCTGATCGTCCATCAATCGAAGCCCAGGAAAAGCCACCCTGACGCTTTGATTAAGGGGAATGAATGTAGCTGGGATATTTGATAAAAAAAAAAACGAGAGAAGATCCTTCATTTTTTGTCTTTCGTTTCTCTTCATCTTTCTCCGTATATTTCATCCCCTTTCTTTTTCGACAACCTCCTTCAACCTGTCACAACCCTTAGTTCCACCGAGCGGGTTAAGATCGCTCAAACGGAGACTCGACTCTTCATCTGGCAGTTTCCTGAATCTGTTAACCATAGTGCACCCTTCGTGCTATATAACAGACATGCAACCCCGTCTAGCTTACAGGAGGTGGTTTTCTATTTCAAAGATTACGGTATCATACCTTAAATCCGCTTTATCTACTGCATCTTATTTCCTGGCAAATTTCTCGACTTTCCTCTTCTCGGAAAATTGCAAGAGGCATTATGCGATTCGCGAGTAAACTATCAGGATAAATGCATAGATGAATAAATCAAGGAAGGAAACGCGGTTAAGGGTTGCACCGAGTCTTCGGGGGGTAGTTGCTGCTTCTTGCACAGTGACTAGAATAATAAGTACTAGTTAGAAATACAAAATCTTATTGCTCAATTTCGTAGATGAAAATATCTCAGTGGCTGCACAGTTTCCAAAGTTACAAGCGGTCCAGACTGATCGTGTATCTTGTACAACAACAACAACAACCCCTGTAATCCTGACGAGGGTTGTGTACCTTAATTAGGTGCTTATCACCGTATCCCAAGTCAGGACATTTTCGACACCCACCCTTCGAATTCCAAGGGTGGGGACGTACGATCGTCATATCCTCTTTAACGGTCTTCTCCTCGACTCCTCGGTTCATTTAATTAAGGTCATCAACCGCAAGCAATTAGTAATGCTGCCCGTTAGGAAAAGCCACCCCCACCCACCCGATGCCTAAGGGTAGTTGATACGACGATAGGCGTGCAGGAACATAATTTCCCGCTCGCCTAGTGAACGACGAACCACAACCTGAAACTCCTGGCTTGGACAACGACAACCTCCAACTGGATATCAACCCCCCAAACCCCTCTGACGAGGACCAACCCCACCCCTACTACAACTAGGTACAACCTCCCCCGAACACTCCGCTAGCGATCTACCATGATACTGTACAGGGTCAACGTACGGGCCGCTGCAACCCCTGGCCAAACTCCAATTCTGTTCTGCGGCCGTGTATCTCTCGACCCCCTTTCATCCCCTATGGAAAGGTGTTTATACCTAGCTAAGAGTACAATCTCCAGTAGTTAAGGGTGGGCGTATCGATATACTAAATAGGGAACGTTGACAAACTTGTACGATTCTTCATAGACGTAATGGCTTTCAAGTTCCAGTTGTTTTTTCTCTGATAGCCAATCAGAAGAAACGTTTAAAGAGGACGGGGGGAGGGGGAGGGGGGAATCCACGCGGGTCCAGGCATATATCCCTGGGCTGAAGCCCTCGAGTGTAATCGCATTACAACCCTCCGGTATAGCTCTCATTACAGCTCGACGGCACTCCATCAACCCCCAGGCCGAAGGCTTTGACATTAAACCGAGGATTCCGCAGGGCGGCCGCGTTTCTGCGCTCAGCATTCTTTTAATAATGTTATTTCATAGGATGCCAAGAAGCACGTTAAGAAGGGGATGAAATGCGCCACTTTGAATTACCCCTCTGGACACGTCACGTGTTAAGTACAGGATAATGTAGGTACCGAACGGTGTAGGAAGAGCATCATAATAAAAGCAGCTTCGACTTAATCCCTCGTACGAATATCGAACCAATTTTCTGGGATACAGACACAAAAATTTCGTAATAAAAAAAAAAGGGAAAAAAAGATTAAAATATGCAAATGCACAATTTGCAGTCGCGCCAAAGCGGCTCGCTATTACCCGAATGTCTAGACATCCTATATAGCAGACCCGGCTAGTACGAGACACGAAATAGGGGATGAAAAAGAAATATATACTTTTCTATAAATTTTTTAACATCTATTCGCTAATTCGCCATCAGATCAATACAAAGGTAAAGCCCGTGAAAGAACGTCGTTCGCGAATTTTACGTAGACATTTTTTTTACGTCATTCTCTAATATGCCTATATACATCACACGCGGTATACGTGCAAAAGCGCCAGAGTGGCTCGTTTCCCCGCCATTATTTCTCTTTTTCCTAAGTATTTCTAAGCACGTGGAAATGCGTTTCCGCCATCGAGAGACACAGACACACTGATGGGAATTTCTCATTTTTGATGGACCCCACTTTTTTATGGTTATGCTTTCGCCTTTAGGCAGGCGGGGACAGTCGCGCCTAAAAATATGTCCACGTCACGAGATTTCGCTCCCGAACAAAAGGATATTAAGGAGGTCTAACCCGGATACCGGAAGTTCACTCGATCGTGTAGTCTCATTCTCCCCTATATCGAGGGGGGGTTGTTTTATCGATGACTCAGCCAACACAGGGCCCAGTAAAAGCGTCCACGGTCCTTGTAGACTATAGGGCTGCTTCTATTATTTCAGACTATAAGCGTTGTCGCCATTGCTGCCCATACCCATGGAAACATAATGCTCGGCTTAATGACGTCACTGGACTCCTTATCCGGCGTAGCCTTTGTCAAGAAGTACGTGCATCGAATTGCAAGTGCCATTTCGCAATTTCGCACTGACGCCAAATCTCGGGCTTGGGACAAGACAGTTTCCTTTTGCATACTACCGTTTAGCTATAATGCCTCTGGTATGTCGTTCCATGGATATCCATATGTATACATATATACAGGCAAGCCCACTGGAAAGGATCCTTTATGCGTGAGCCCTGAATCCGCTAATGCGACACAGCTTCCCTTTTCTCTGGAGGATTCGCCCGACAGGACTCGATTACAGTTGAGAAAGGTTTTTGAGTTCGCGGAGAGACCATTTCTGGAAAACATCCCCGGTGATTTAAAACGAGTAATCCTATAGTTCCTTTGTCTTACATTTTTCTAACCGTTCTCCTCCGTCCCTTCCCCCCTGGACCATGCGTTTTTCATCCAACCCTCCGAGAAGGATCTTCGTTTCTCAACAAGGACGCTTCCGGGGGGGAGGTTACGTCTCGTCCGTCGCGAGTCTCAGGATTTTTCAAGGATCCTCCTTAAGGACAGGAAGGATAAGTATGATGGTCTCTGCGGTTTCTCTACGAGCCTCTATACCAAGGACTTGCTGGTACTCTGCCAGGATACACCGGGATCCTCCGGGAGGAAGATACAAGGACTAAGGATAACCTGGCACACGGAGCAAAGTTCCGGCTGTTTGTGATTCTGCGCATGTGGAACAATAAAGTGACCGCTCGGTAGCAAAGTGCTGGCAGGATATGAGGGCCCGTGCCTGGAGGAAGTGGAGGGGGAGGGGGATGCAGGAGCGAAGGGATAAAGGGACGTCGGGAGGAGGAGGAGGAGGTCGGTTCAGAGGATAACGCGTCCTGGAGCTTGAATTACGGGCTCTGATAACACGGACCGAATGTATTTATTTGGCTGCTGCTTTTGGGCTTTCACGAATTTCCAACTGGGGGGGGTCTACACGCTCGGAATACATCTCTGTAACGGGATGCTTGGTAACCATGGGGAAGCTTCAGGTAACCAGCTGAACCAGAATCAGAGACCAGAAGCAACGTACGCCATTCCCTGACCGAGGGGAAAGAACGATCTCTAAAGACAGGTACAATTTCCTTGAGAAAATTGGACGCGAAGCTTCGCTTTAAACGCGGAAACTACGGTCGGGCCCATTTTCCTAGCCGATTCGCCTCGGTAAGTTTCGCCATTTCGCCGATAATTTCGCGTCTGTCCTGCTACGTTCTGTACCCACTTAGTAACGTTGATGCTCGCTTCATCCAGTTTCAGAGTGGAAGCAGAGACAGACGTGCAAGTGGTTACGAGACAAAGAAAATAGACACCACGCAAGAGATACGATCTTCTGATTCGTCAATTCTTCAAGTACCTTGCAACAGAGTAAATTGAAACTGTCTGTGTGCACAAGAAATTGCATAGTTTTTTTTTTTCAGTACTCTCGGAATATGTGCGAATGATAAGTATATACATATATAGATACAGTATAGAGCGTGTAGTAAAGTGCAACTGCTTAGTGGTATCCAAGCAGCCAGCCAAGTAGTGAAATGCATTTCCCTGTTTATCTTCTGCTCTTCATTGCACTCCTGTCGCAACTGTCACTCGAGCTTCCTGTAGGATAGGTAGTAGCAGTAGTACTACTAGAGTGGCAGTAGAAGTAGTAGCAGTAATGGTAATAGTAGTAGTACGGTATATATACTGTACTACTACTATTGCCAGTATACTGATAACAGTACTGTAGTGATAAGTGTGCAGCAAAGTCAGTAGTACGTCTGCGTATCCGACGCGTAGCCGAAGGCTGGTAGTAAGTATAGGCGTCGCGACGAGAGTAATGGACGTCGTTCCTGGTATCCCCGAGTGGTGGTTTATGCTCGGTACGCAGGAAGGTGTCGCGTGCTGAGAAAGGACTAAGGACGACGTCGGCGACGTCAAAAAGCTGGCGTCGTTCGCCTTAATGGAATCCCCTAATTAGAATCGAATTTCCCAGGAGGGTGGAAGTTCGAGGGTCTCGCGCTCTTGGATGGAACAATCAGGATTGGGGGGGAGAAAGAGAGAGAGAGAGAGCAAAAGAGAAGGAGAGACAGGTAAAAGTAGGTAATAGGAGTAGAGTGTAGCTATTAAAGTCTGTAATATAAAGATGGCGTAGAAACAAAAGTGAAAAAGGGGAAGGGGAACCGAGAACGGCCAATATTAATCGATCATAATCGCGATGACCCTTGACATCCCCATTGACCCAATGGGAAGTCGAAGTCTGGCTGTACGAGTAGTAGCACGTGCCACTTTATCCAGTTAAGTTACAGGCTCGTAAGCCAGTGGATTTTAGGTTAGGAAACAGGAGAGGATGAGGTTGGGTTTATGGTGTTTTCATGGTGGTTCTCCTTGGACCTCCACCCCCATCATTTCAATGACCTTCGACATCTCGTTGACTCGGCTCGTTGCTCCTATCGGAAGGGTTGCTCTTACCCTTGCTAAAGCCCATCCTCTCTATGGGATACCCTAATGGAGCCGGGCCTCTCGGCAAATGGAACTTTACGAAAATTGACTATATCCAGGAGCGTAGGTACTTTTTCGCATGGTGCATTTTCGGCTTTTATCCTTACTTAAGGGGACCCCCCTCCGCCCCTTCATACCATCCCTGTAATATCCTTATCGTCTCGTAGAGGCTAAACGACGCGAATGGCATCCGCAAACTTTTTGCAATTTTTCTATGGATTCGCTCCGCGTCTATTCTCCTCCTTTGCGTAATGTCAGTGTCTATCGATCTATACGAGTTTTGATACGCGGGACATGTTAACTGTGCAGATAAAACAGGATGATCCCAATATGCTGGATGCTTTTTCATTTTGTCGCTTTATCCGTTTTTTTGAATATAAAGCACGCAACCGTACTGTAGCTGCTGGCTGATGGGATGGACTTTTAGTCAGGCCCTTTGAACCCTGGCAATTTTAAGTCCGTTCTTCGAATTTCAGCCAAAACGTGTACCGGGTGGTACGTTGTCGCGTACGATTTCTCGCGCATCAAATAATTCCCCAGGGAGCATATTTTCAATATGTTTTATTTGCATTATTGCCTAAAGCTACACGTTAAAATACAGTAAATCCGAGTATCGGTCACGCAGTAGCCCAGCGCCATTTTCCCTTTGGAAAGTAACTATGATAGTCCTACAGGAAGAAGCAGAAATAAAAGAAAAAAAAATGAATGAGAGGTCACTGTGCGAAATTGTCCAGTAACAAAATGGCCCCTGTCTCTGTCTCTCTCGTGTCTTATATACCTTATATTCAAAGTGTACTGTACTATATGCATTGGATAGGGTCTACTATAGTATATATGGCATATACTGTAATATATATATAGTGTATAGAATTGCATCAAAGGTTTATGCGACATTCACCTCCATCGCAATAAATTTCATAGGCAACCAGCCAATCGCGCGCTGGCGACTGACTTTTGCAATTTTCAAAACGTACCAATGAGAGTCGTATACTTACATCCCTTTTTTTGGTTCTTGCAAATCCTTCATCCCTGCCAATATAGATTCGCCAGGCGACGGATTTCATATTCATCGGGATTTTACACCGCGGAAACAAATATCCTGGTATTAGGTAACATTTTGACGGTTGGCTGAAACGATCCTACTTCTTTTTTGACTTTACGACGAGAATAAAATTTCGCAAAATTCTTCGGATTACAGTTTCCCGATTTTCAAGTGGGTGAGAAATTTGGTATTTTTTACGGTATTTTTGGGATCTTCCGTACGTCTGACATTCTATCCGCGGTATCCGTAAATGCACAGAATTCTGCCCTTGTACGAAAGTCAGTGAGAATAAAAATCACCCCTAAAAAAAACCTACCCCAGACTCAATAGTAATGCACGTAAGTACATACGTAACCGGTAAAACTATACCGATATCTATATTATCCAAATTTTCTTTCGTTTCGTAATCCACCCCTCCACCCCAAACTGTACTGATTCGTTCGTTTAAAGTATTCAGGGGGTTGGTAAAGTGGAACACGTGGCATCCCGACACCACGCGCAGTAATGGGATCTTTTATTTTTGTAATCCACCCCTACAAACATATTTTCTCCTTTCATGCTCCCTGCACAAGGGTTGTCCCTGTAAGTACGTCGGTGCCTGCTGAAAATGATACGCTTCCCGGAAATAAGTATCCGAAGTTCGATCGGTTCGATTTAAGTTGAGCATTTCAATCTTCGAGTTGCCTCTACAGGGGTTGAATGTATGCAGGACGGATGGCAGGGGGATGAAATCAGAACCGGCAGTGAAACCCCTCGATAATATTACCGAGATAAAAGTTATACGCGAGTATTTACAAAACTCCGCGCAGACTTATTAAAAGCCTTTCCCTGTTTATTCGCCTCTTCAACCCCTTGCCAATTTTTCTATGAAAAATATACCAAATTTCTCGATGGATTTTATTACAGCCAGTGCCTTCGCCAGGGCTGTTGCCTACCCTAAAAATCATCCCTTCGAACCATCGCAAGACTAGCTGTTATCCTTATACATAGAAACGTTTAAGGGGAATATTAATTGGGTCGCTCGCGGCGTCCCGACGCTTGTTGAATTCCCCTTGGCTATTAAGGACTTTTTATCCTTAAACCATTAAGGGTGGTTCTCAAGCGTCCCATTTACGATCCTTTCCCCTCCGCGAGATGCTCGGATGCGACCGCCACGGAATTTCGGAATGCGAAACACGAAGAGTGCACTGAATTCTCTTGTAGAATGAGAATTTCAGTGGGCGGCGGGGGGAGGGAGGGGGGGGGGGTGAAAAGTTCACGGAGCGAGTTTCTTTTTTTCTTGACAAAGGAATAAAAGAAAGATAAGAGACGTCGGTGTTTTACGGGCGGCCCGACTGCTGCCACGTTCGAAATACAAAGCTCTCTTGCTCGTTGCAGAAGTTGAGGATCACTGGCGCGGAGTCAGTGGAATGAGGCGTCTCATTGTCAGTGTGTATGGGACGCCAGGCGCCGCCTAGTCGAAACCACCCTTTACGCTTCTCCGCGATTTCTCCGGCGTGTCTCTTTCATTCTCCTATCTCGATTTCACCATCTACCCACTTTTTGAATATTGAACGATTTATCGCCCATGCGTATATCCATTGTCAACGACCGACAATAAATATCGAGCGTCCCCATAATTACGCGTGGATTTGATATCGAGTCGAAAGAAAAAAAATGTCGGTTCAATAAAGTCTGAGTCCGCGCCGGCTGTTATTTTGCTAGAGTCGCGGTTATCGAGTTATCCTCGTGAAAAGTTTGCCGAATGTCAGAAAGTGGCCGGAAACTTTCCTTGTCGTCGCGACGGTAACTTCCCCGTAGCTTGCTACTTCTCGGAGCAAGTTGTCCCGAGGCGTTCGTCACTTCGTTGAACAAAAAAAAAAAACGAGAATAAAGGGG
The DNA here is from genome assembly GCA_030142225.1 of Pachycephus smyrnensis. Lineage (NCBI taxonomy): Eukaryota > Metazoa > Arthropoda > Insecta > Hymenoptera > Cephidae > Pachycephus > Pachycephus smyrnensis. The sequence continues at coordinate 1,199,805 of JARQST010000338.1, read as the reverse complement.
GTGCAGGGAAAAGTATAGAATCACTGGGATTTCTATAAAGAAAAACAAAAATGACAGCGTACAGTAGATGCCGCCATAGTCGAAATAAAATACCGACAATTTTCATAATTCATTGCACCACTTTCCGTCCGCGTCGAGGGTAGTGGATATCGATTTCTTATTCCTGGAGTATTCTGAAAAAAAAAACTTGAAAAGGGGCTAACAAAGTGGATTATTTGCGTTTCGTTTACCGCGACCAGGTCCATCCCCTATCGTTACCGGTCGTTCCTACCCAATTGGATCTCTCCGTAAGAGCATGAAAAAGTCCAACCCCTTATAAGTGGAAGTGAATTCGCACTAACCTCCTCAACGGGAGGGGAGGGAGCGGCTCCAGCGGCTTGAAAAAGAAAGACTAACAATAGGTGCGAGCGAGGGTGGGAAGGTAAAAAGAATAGGGGATGAAGAAGGACCCATAGACTGCGACGAAGAATGCGGAAGCCGAGGACTCTCTTCGCACAACATTTATTTCCGGGGATCGACGAGGCATTGACAAAGCGTTTCCGGTCGTCCGGGCGACAAGGAAGTTGCATAATACCTGCTGGAGCCGAGGGACAAAAGCGACTGAAAGAATATAGAGCTAAATTTGAATAAATGCCATTGTTCCCGGAGGGTTAATTTATCGTTTTCGTCGCGTCGTGGAGGGGTGGATGAGGGCAAAAAGACAACCCCCAGGAAATAGAACTAGGGAAAAAAGCGAGAGTGTCGAGTTGATGAGAAATGACGTAAAGTGTCATAGTTCCTAGAAAAGGCAATTTCATTTACTACGATGTTAAAGGAGGCTGCTTCTTCCATTAGTCTTTGTATATCTTTTTTTTTTCATCCCTGACAATTAAAACCGTCAACGCGACAATGATACTCTTAGCGCGAAGAAATGCCAACGACACAAAGGCCTGCATTGAAAACGGCCGAGGATTCTCGCGATTGTTCGCTGGCCGAGTGAAGCTTACGTAATCGATTTTACGAATCCAATTTATTTCCACTGGCGAGGATTTCTCCGAGATATTACCTTTGCACGTATAGGGTCGCGCACGCGTGGACAAACGACACGATTGGCCCACGTGTTTTCGAAATGCTGCATTTCATCAAACAAAACAATGATGAGTAATATAATGTATTTTTTATCTATTCCGCATTCGAAGTATAACCCATAAAAAATTACTAGGCAATCGTAAAAATACTCGGGGGTAGCCAACCCCCTAATGAGGTATCATCCATAAAAGAGTCGAGTTGCGCAAACGATTTGTCATGATGAACTTTTCAATAAGCCCGACTCTCAGCCCCGCGAAGACCAGGGGCTTGTCTGCTCGGTATAATTCATGGGGTGGGTTTTATTGTTGGGCTGATTTAAAGCCAGAGGGGGGGTTAAAAAAACTCGCCACTCTTTCGTAATTTGTATCTCCTGCAGGACGATACGCTAAGCAGCGCCAAGGAGAACAGGATTAACGGGGAATCGACGCTCTTGTTTTACACCCAGTAGTGTATGTCAGGATCTGGTCAGACGAAGGGGGATGAGGGGTGGAACTGGCCACAACGGCTGATCCTGCGATCCTGTTAAATTCTCCATGTACGACAAGCATACTACCCCTAGTGCATATATGAATTCATATATGTATACACGATTGCGTAACTGTTTCAGATTCGATACGAAATATGAAATTTGATCTGACCTTAACATCGGAATTGGGTTCATAGGGTGCCTATAGGGTTGTAGGGACGTGTGCGAATGCATTGATGAGAATCCTTTTATATTTATGGGATATATATATATAGGGTCATCTGGAATTACCCTGAGAAGTCCAATTAGCAAATGGATGAATCTACCGGGTGTATCGTTTAATTGTTGGAATTTCATTTGCCCGTATTTTACGACTCGATCGGAGTTCTGTCGCGAGTAAAGTGATTCGCGGAAAAAGTGCTTGACGAAAAAATATTGTACTTGCGCGAGTTGAACGTCTCGAAGCTTTTAGATGCGGCATTAAGGAAAAGCGTAAATGGAAGTTGGGTAAGAACCACCAAGGAATAACAGTCCCACCCGCTGTCCGAATGCGTTTCAACCTTCCCCGCCTGAGTTAAAACCACGAAGCCAGACTCGAGTGGTCGTTGGTGTACGAGTGAGGGGGAAAGAAAGTAAATAGAAAGAAAGTGAAAGACGAGGAGAAATCTCAAACGTGGAGAGTCTAAATCCGATAATTTCATAAGGGTTCAAAAAAAGACTTCGCGTCGACTTGTAGCACCTCGAGGCGATACTAAAACATGTGCGAAATAGTTAGGCGTAAGATGGGTAGGGGTTGAAAGAGGGTGAAATCGGTTTATTTGATCGAGGAAAAGAGAGAGAGGGTATGGATACCAATTACGATCCACAGTAAAATTTCGGTCAGTGGTTCTCATTGCTAGATTACTCACTCTTAGCGCAACCCTGGCTACGAATGAAGACAGTAGCGAGAGGGTGAAAGGGGTTGAAAAAAAATACGGGAAAAAAAATAAAAGAACCGACGCGACGCTCTTCTGCCAAGACGGTTATACCGTGGGCCAATTTGGCAGGCGTGAACGTTCGCGTGGTAGGGGCTGAAAGTCCCTAGACAGAAGGGTAGCTTCACCAAGAACTGTAACGAGAGGGTGGCGTCGATATATCAGCCCGGCAATACGAGTTTCTACGGGTTGTCCATTGTTGCGTTTATTTCGTTGGTCGTGCACTGAATCAACGTTTACAGGGCTGCCAACCGCCACAATGGGCGCCACGCGCGGTCCGCCATCCCCATACACACGGGGTCCTTTTGGTTATTTTTCAAAATCCTTTATCCGCTCACGTGAATGCTCCCTTAACGTTTTGCCTGAATCCCAGGAGCCAGTGGATGGAAAAATGGCGAAGGAATTTCTTTGATTTTTAATAAAATTTTATCTTAAATTTTGCATTCCCTTGTTTCCTTTGCCGTATTCCGCAACCCCTTGTTCATCCGTGCCTCCCCTGCTATCTATTCGTATCGATAAACTCCTCCCACTCCTCGTCTAGCCACCCTCGGGGAATTTTCACTCGAAATCCAATATCAATGAAAAAGTCTACCTGTAGCGTTTGCTGGCTAAGATAAATATCGCCATGGATTTACATGCTCTTACACGTGTTCCCTGGGGGATGTATCAGGGAAGGGATGCAAAGCCGAATTACTTCCGTTTCAACCACTGGAGACTTAAAGCATCCCCACGTGTTTCTTCGGTTCACCCCGTCTCGCCGATTCTCGACCCTCGTATAGCAAGGGAGAAAAAGGACAGTGCTCGAATCTCCTGCCAATCCCCTTTCGAATACACAGGAAAGGCTTCGGCACTCTTGGGTTTTCGTGATTTCCCCCCTCTCCACCAGCAAAAAAGAAAGAAACGGGGAAAAAAGGGGAAGAAAAATCCCAAACCCCGAAGCAACACTCCATCGTTAAGGGTTTGTCAGGTGATAATGGATCTTCATTAGGACAGCCAAGGGTGTCGGATGAGGATCCATTCGTAATCATTCCAAATGATTTATCGCGTGAGAGTTCTCGCGCGTGAAAGAAATTTATCTCCCTGTAGGTATTCGTTAATTTGAAAAAAAGTACTTTCTAACTCGACTATTCAATTTGTCGAATTTTTATAACTTCACGCTGTATCACGTGACACTCCTGGTGATTTAATGCGTCCGAACGAATCGCAGCGTTTAGGAACACCAGAGACACTACTAGCGCCAGCGGCAAACTCATTAATTAACAGTGAGAGTGTGACTAGATAGCTGGAAATTGTTGGGCGCTACTGTGGACAGAGTTTGTCCAGGAGCTTAAACGCCGAATGGCCTCCGAGCCATAGCTGAGGGGGAAGGGGGGAGGTGCTTTCGCACGAGGGTTGATAGTTCCGAGAAATTAGCCTGGACGACGGGGATGTTTCTCACCTCGATTAAACTGCAGGTTACAGTTTATCGAACCCCGTCACTTTTACGGAATAAAATTGTTTCCAACTAGGATCAAGGGACTTATACTTGTGGCTTCCCCGAAGGATCGTGATACGACTCGAAAGGACTCTCCACTATGTTGGTTACATACGACCCTTGTTAATTCGACTTCCTCTCCGTTATCGTAAACTCTCCTCTACGTATTTCTATACCCATTTGCTTGGTGAGACGCAACCGAAAATGTCAGAGCAAAGCCTACAAAAGAATAAAAGGGTATGTTGAATGCACGGTAGGAAAATTCCGTAAAATTCGTTACATCAAAGAAAAAGAATTAAAAAAAAGAGCAGTATTCGACGAGGGGGTTTCAAAAAGAATGGCTCTTAGAAAATTTGCGAGTATTACGCGAATACGGGTAATTTAATGAAACGGTCGTGCCCAAAGAGTATAGGGGTTGGATGAAGAGGGCGTTTTAAAGCTGCGTGGTAAAACAGTGGGTACGGTTTGGTTTCGTAAGGGTGGTAAGGGAAGGTAGGGTGAAATTAAGCATTGCTTTCGTGGGAACTCGGTTAACCCCGTACCAATCCACGAGAGCGGCCATAAATTTCATTGCAGTCTAGGAAAACATCCCAGGGGTAGACACCCCTTTCGAGTCAGGAATTAAGGGCTCGTACCCGTGGCAGCACAAAGGTACACTTAGCCCCAGGTATCTATCTATATTTGTATATAAATCTATACATTTCCACCCCTGTACACTCGCACTCACACTAGTACACAATATATGTATATATAGTATACAAATCAGTTCACTCACCGATCTTCACTTCCGGGGGTAGCGCCTTGACGGTTAAGCTCAGATGGACGAGCTGAAGTATGAACACGGAGGCTAGCAGGCAGCCCGGGCCCCCCTTCATAGCTCATCTCGACGAACCACCCCCTAGCCACCCTCCACCTACAAAGTACGCACTAATCACCAGTACCAGCACCGGGACCGCCGCCGCCGCCACCTCGCACAGCCCCACCGACCTACCCCTTTAGGGTCTGATGCTCGCTAGCCCTACATCAACCTGAAACACAAAGGGTGAAGAAGGCATATTGAATTATTATGGCCAGTGATCCGGAATAGAAGTACCCCAACTCCTGGGGGGTTGTACACCGTTAAATTAGAAATAAGGGATGATCAACTAATTTATAACGTAACGACGCCTTGATGCGAAGACATTAAAGGGATGCTTGATAATACCTTTACCCATGCACTCGTACACTGATTAAGAGACTGGAATTGTACAATTTATCCAAGGGGGTAGTTTTACCCACTTTTGAAAAATGTACAAACTGACACTGGAATGGGCATTTATATGCGTTTCCCTAATTAAAAGTCTCATGAGATGAGAGGGTTTTGACTAATAAATGCGAACACGGGTGGTAGTCAATGTTGAAGTACTAAGGGATGAAATGGCTCAAGCAGCAGCGACGTGTATATTTACTACATATTGGCGAGGAACGTGAATGTTTTCTAAAGTGTCTACGAGCATTGAGAAGAAAACGAATAACAGCGTTATATTTGGATAATTTTTAACCCCTTCACTGCCAGGGGTTGAATGAACTAAACCGAGGGGTTAATTTTCTTTTCAAACGTTCGACGTACTCCGCCATTCTTGTCGCCGATCTTTGCATAATTACGTGTTTACGATTTGAACGGATGCCATCCGAGCTACCCTATTTCCTACCTATTTCCTATCCTCTCGATTCTCATCCCCCTTTACGTATCCTCAGAATCTTCTTCAACCCTCCTAACATTTTCTTTTACTCTTTATATCACCCTTCCATTTCCCGTGAAGAAAGTTTTCTCCTACTAGTTATATACGCTTTCTCCTCATTTTCTCTCTCTCTCTTTCTTTCTTCTGTGCAACGTCAATGGGGTGGTACACAGGCAGGGGAAGCTGTATATCGAATCCCTTGGCAAAGGGGTTGTTTTTGTTCCCGGCTGGAAAGGCTAGTCTCCCAAGGAGTTTCTTCTCTCTGGAAAATCCCTCTACGAATTACACACGAAATTATTCGACAAATTTAGGCCAAAGGGGATGAAACTTGTCCACTTCTACGCCATTTCAACCCTAGTAGCTACTCTTCCATCTGAACCCCCGTCTCCCCCTTCTCTTGCCATCGATTTCGAAGAAGGTTAATTGAAAACCAAGCGGGTTATCATTAGAATAGATTATGAGAAACACCCTCATTACTCATGTACAGATATTTCAATTTCACTTCGATTCTAGGAAAATCTTCATCGAGAATTCATCCGATGCCTTGATGAACTAATCTTCAACCCTTACCACGAATAAAGCACCCTAACGCGTTCAAACCCCAACGAAGAAAATCGCTGGAGAAGTTTCGAATTTACTGGTCGAAAGCGATTAAACTGTCGCGGCAAGCTGGCCAGCATTCATCCCTCGGGTCCTATGGCGCAACAGCAGGAATAAGAGTAAAAGAAAAGGATTTGGCGGATTCAATTTTTAACGCCAAAAATGGCCGTTGCTTCCAATCGAGTCGTTACCACGAATCGCGCAACGACGTTACCAAACTTTTGTCGTTCAATGAAAATGACTTCGAAAACCTACCGAAGGAAACTTTAAGTCGACCGACTTAATTTACCATGACGTCACTGTACCCTTTACCTCTTTCTCAAAAAGAATGGGCACGTATACACAGGGTACCGTTTCTTAAGGCTCCCTGCCAACCCCTATTCCGCTAACTTCAATCCAGATCGACTCACCAATAGGGGGGTGAATGAACGCAATACCGGATATCGTCATGATCTAATGGATGCACCCACACGCATGCAACTGCATACCCATACAAATGCATAGAAATTCCACAAGATTCAATTCTGTTTCTCACAATAAGTACGTAAACAAAAAGAAAGCAGAGTATCTAAGTAAATGGATTGAATTTTATCCAACATTTTCTCCCTATAACCCACTTCGTGGATTTCTATCAACTATTCTAACCACCCTGAAAGAGAATGAAAATTCAAAGTCTCTATCTTTATTGATCCCAACCTTTTCTTGGAGAACAATTTAATATTGCGGCAACCGTCGGAAGCGTCCGTAATCGATGGATCTACGACATGCATTATTGATTTCAACCGATTACATAATCGGTTCGTTAAAATTGCACAAACACGTTCAAAGTATTGCGCAAGGGGTAGTGGTCAAATACGTCAAACGTGCATTAGATCCCTGCTTGATTTTCGAAGGGTGAAATTTACTTTAGAAATTGTTACCCGTACTAGTCAAACCCAGGTTACTTGATGCATCCTCAAGTGGGCTTAATCAACCCTTAATTGTTTACGTTCCTATGGGATGCACCTTGGCTAACTTTGCAACCCGCTTAACGAGACGTCAAGTCATCCCTTACTCCCTAGCTCCCTTCGGAAGATCAATTCAAAGAAAAATCACACGGTAACGAGAGTAACGTTATGCATCTCCTCTCGTTAACAATTTTCAACAGGTTCAATGTAGATAAGAGATAACAATGTCAGTGGATAATCACGTCTACTAGTCAGACAAGTTCTCCATATGATTTTCTACGTAGATAACGTGCCAGTATCCTCGCGTGCAGAATCAATATTTTTTTGAATTTCCCGTCATTCTTTAAATCGTTATCCTACACTGTAACTATGCAAGATATAGCATTGAAGTTACTTAAAAATTCCCCATTACGGTACTTTAACCTTCTTTTCGAGATTTCCTCTTAAGGACTCTTACTAAGCGCCTGAAACTTCCTCAGCGAGGTCAAAGAGCACAGTTTATCCTATATATATGTATATACTTTTATTTCACAGTATCAGTCCAACTTAACGTTCGAGTGCAGAGTGGAAGGGAGTCAAAGAAATTCTGTAGAATCGTAAGAAAAAAAAAAGAAGAAAAATGTTAACTCATAAAACCTTCGACCTACCCTTAACCCGAGGGGTTATCGTTAACCAGTATCGTGCATTGAAATTCTAACTTCGCTCTCACCCGCTAGATGTCCCTTTACGACCTTTACCCGACCAAGTGTATATTTTCGCGAAAACACGTTCCCCGCGTAAAAGAATCCTTCGACTGGTGAAAATAGTACATATGTGAAAAAAACGTACATAGTTAATGTCGCGTGAGCGAGAAAATCGTCGAGCAATAAAAAAAGACGAGAGCGCGTGCACCACGTGCTGGGAAAGCGTGAAAATGAAGCTGAAAGCATCGCGCGGTGAAGCGATGGGGGTGGGAGGGGTGTCGAGGGGATCATGAAGAGGGGGACGAAACAGAATGAAGAGGAGTCTAGGGGAATATGAAGGGTTGGAATTTCTCCTGATTCCCAGTCCCGGGAGTTATACTCGTGAGTCGGTATAGAGAATCAATGGCTGGTGGGAATATCGAGTCGAGTGTGGATGTGCAGACTGGCTGGCGTCTATTTCGGATCTTTCTCTCTTCTCCCCCTACGCCCACTCGTTATAAGTTAGGGCTCGTTTTTATCTCGCGAGACTGTCTACGTTTTACTACCATGGATCGCGTCGCCGGGAACCCTGACGATATTTCTTGGCTTGAACGATCGCACCCTATTCCCTATCCGCATGAGTCTCCTTTGGGCTCTGTCCTCTTCATTTCATTCCTTATCTTTTTTCTCTCTCTGTCTCTCTCTCTTTCGTAAATGTGCTTGGGCCTCTGTATGCTTCTGTCGTAATGTATGCCAGTCGATCGTGGGAGGGAGAAAAATTTTAGTGGATGACAAATGGTGAAAAAAAAAATGTATCCTAGTAAATTTGAGAACGAAAAAGAAAAGCTGACAAGAAATCACGGTGGATCGAAAGGTAAATGAAGCAGGAGGGATGAAGCGTGGAATGGGAAGCGTTGGAAGTGGGATGAAGGTAAAGGGACTTGATACCAACTAGTTGAATTGGGGTGGGAGGAAAAAGGACTTTCTTACTTCATCGAATCCCAACGGGATCTTGGAGATGCATCGGTTCGATTAAGCGCTAGAGGATTTTGCGAAATCTATTTCTTGCCCTCGAGGAAAGAAGGAATTAATTGGCTGTTTTTACATTAGAATATTCATCTTGCCGTGCCGTGGGGTTTGTTAACCCCTTTGATTTATCGTATTCTCTTCTACGGCATGCCCCTGGGTACCTTTACGTTGGATTCAGTGAATCGGTGATAAGGATGTAATAAGAGCGAGAGAGAGGGAAAGCCAGAGTGAATGGAAGCGCAATGAAAAAGAAAGAGTTTACAACGTGCGATCGCGAAAATTACGTCGACGCGTCGTTGTCGACTTAACGCTTTTAATTCGTTTTGACAAATCCAATTCGCCGGTGTTCGAAAAATTCAGAAATCTGGTTTACCTATATCCGCCCTCGGCTTTCGAGTTTCTATTCAATTTACATGAAAATAGGAAAGGGCTGCGAATTTATTAGGACCCGAGGGAACTTGGATAAGGAAGTGGCAGATCACCGCCCTGATATCACAGGTACCCTAGAAGGGCTAAGGGTCTAGGGGTTGATCCGTTATATTGAAACAGGAAAAAAAATCGCCGACCGGGATTTTCAACCTTTTCTTCCTTCGGTCATTCATTCATTCATCCCCTCATTCCATCCCCTTCTTGATTAATTCCACTACATTCCAAAGAGTTAAGTGGATTTAAATATAGGAGATACGTTGAAAACAGGCCTTAAATCTCTTGTTGTAATATACGTCCTTTCCCAACTGCTTAAACAGGTATTACAGGAACTAGCAGGGTGAGAATTCATCTCCCTCGTTGAATACAAAAAAAATCGTAAATCCACCCCTTGCAAATATCGCGCCTTTTTAATCTCCCTTGTAGCAAGTCACTCGTTCGCCAAGCACCCTCTACTCGTCCTATACACGCGTGAGTGGCATACATTAAATTCTAGATACTGAATCGAAGGTAAGAAAGATGGATCAAAACGTTGTTGACAAACGACAAAAAGAAACTTCAACAAAACAAAAACAAAAATCCAATCACTTTGTCACATACCTTTGCTTGAATACCTACAAGGTACATTCTTGTTACAGTATTGTAGCCTGCCACGTGGCAGGTGTCGAGCTCTGCTTTAACCCTATTTTTTGTCTGCTTTGCGTCGCGTCGCAGGTATTTTCGCTTTCTTTACTTTTCCTCTTGATAAAAGGTCAAAAGGGAGGGAGGGTAGCGCGTACGCAGGGGTTGAAAGATACGAGACCAAGCGGCTTTGTATAGAAAACAGGAGACACGTGGAGAAAGAATTTTGCCCTATTCATCCCTTATTACGGAATTTTCATTTTCTTCTCTTCTTTATCCTTTCTTGTTTTCCCTTAAATTCTCCAAGATTAACGGTCCTTTTTCGGAAAATGAGAATTAACGGAGATCCGTAACAGATTGCTCGTTAACGAGAGCATTAATTCTACGTCACAGGTTCTCACCGGTCGCTCATTTAAAATCGAAAAGCATTTCGTTTCTCTGCAGTACGCGTTTAATTAATGCCTCCCACTCGACCACCCACCCACAATCCCACCCCACTCCTGGTAACGCGTACTAGTTCGCCATTTAAAATAATATAGGTCCGGTATCGCGAAAACACAAACAATTTTTCAATGCGATTATTTAGCCCAAATAACATTTGCGAATATTTTTCCTATTCGAAGTGTCCAGTCTGACTCTGTACGGTCTGTATCTACTTGTGGGACTGAGCGGCCATTATTACTGTAGGTACGAGGCTCTGTATATCTATACCGCGATAAATGCGCATTAATTAAAATACGTAACAACTGTAACATTTGCATGTATGAAATATTATTTATTTTATGCAAACGCTTCATGGTGCGCCGGACGGTAAAAGGCAGCTGCGACTTATACGGACTTTATTGAAAAATATAAACCCATAGTGCGATCTCACCTGTATCGAGCAATAAAATGGCAAATCCTCAAGTAACGTTTGCCCCGACGTTGATAGTCTTTCGTGCCGGTCTATTGTTTTGCATAAACTTTTCTATTGTTTTGCATAAACTTTTGTAACATTTAACAAAGTTTACGGCGTTTTTTTTTATGGTTGCTCGTCGCTCGAATAGACGTCGCCAAGCATTATGATAATTATTCAACAGGGAGTGCACCTACCGTTCAATTTGTAACTGACAAAAAAACAATAAAAAGTAACTCTAGACGATATTTTTGAAAATTAAAAAAATATTTTAAAAACAAGATAACAGCCGATTTTAAATATTAAGTATACATATGTAAGTTTGACGTTGCATCTGATAGACTGTCAGCTGTCATTTTATTGACGTGCACGAGTTCTAGATGACGAGATAAGATAATCTTATAAAATACAGATACGCATTTCAAAACTATGTAAACATAAGATAACCTTTATTTAAAATAAAACTCACCGAGATGAACGCAGGTATCCTTCCGTGGCAGCGGCTGGCGCGCGACTGATATCTTCCCCAGGAAACCACCCCTGGTACTTTCTGGCTACGCCGGCCACGTGCTTCGGTGCCTACTGCGCATGTCTCGCACGTGGTGTTTTCACCGTCTTCTGCTTCCTCTGCGAACCCCGTGAGTTCTCGATTAGCCGAGTAAAATACGCTCAGTCGAGGATCAGCCCTCAAGCAGATTACTGATCGTTATCGATAGAATCCTTATATAACGTGTGTCATATTTATTTCTATCAATACATTTTTTTTAAGTCTCCGCGACGTCATAAAGAACAATAGATTATTAAAAATTTGAAAAGTAAATCTAGGTAGAATTTTTGTTTTTAAGGGAAATTCAAACGATTGTCATGAAAAGGTCGGTAAAGTTTCGTTGCTCGGCTAAGCGTATAATTAGATTGGGGTTGCAACCCCGTCGCTAATTTATTCGAATCCGGATCCCCAGGAAAGTTGATACCAAATAATATCATAGCGGATTCGTTATCGTGTCGAGTGGAACGTTAACCCTTACGCAATTAAGGCCTGGCTCAAGAGAACGTTAAGGGGATGAAATTTTTCGGGATAAGCAGAAACCTCACGATTAGCCGCCCCCTCCCTCCCCTTCCCTACTGCTCACGAGTTTAAATTCAATTAAGATTTTATTTTTCATAATATATTTTCTGTCGTTGCACAATTTTCTTTTGTCCCTACCCTCGTTACAACCCCTTCCCTTACACCACCCTCTAACCCCTTTTCGAATAAATAAAAACCTCGTGTGTCACTCGTGAAATAATTCAACGCAACTTTTCTCGTGAATCACTCGAATCCGAATCAGCAATTCTTACCCCATAATACTTTCTCCAGGCACGCACCATTATATTAGTATATATATATATATATATATATATATTGACATATTGATATATATCAATATAGTATATACCCACATTAATGTATCGCAACTATCCTACATGGACCAATAAATCATCGACACTTGTATACTTGTAGATACATGCGTGTAACACGTATATCCACCATACTGCTACGTAGCTTCGTTGATACTTTTATAAGTTACGACACAAAAGAAAGTATCAGGATATCTCATAATTTGCCGTTCGGCGCAGCATCCTTAACGGTCCAGCATCTCGAGTATAGCCAGTGTATGCTGGGATATTTGTAAAGCGTAGTACGCCAGCTTGCGGGACCATGAAATTTCAACGAAACGGTAACGACTTTCGAAGTAACGTCGAGGAAATTCAAGTTTCCGGGAATAATCTTTGGAGCTTCCGGCGCGGCTCTCTTTGAAAAAGAAAAAAAAAAGCCCATAGCGATGCACCTGTAGCTGAATAATTCGGAAAGTTTTCGTTTCGTTTTTTCTGTTTTTTTTTTCTTAAAACCGATGAAGGTACTTTCGTTGCGAATATTCAAGTTATTTACGATGAAAATGTATTTTTGATTTTGACGTAATTTATGTTGATTAAAAAAAATTTGATTTCTTATTTACCGTTATGATGCCTTTCTTAGTGCTCACTATGCAATAAATAACAATGGGATTCCGTTATTCGTTCTGAGGCGTGGTTACTTTATAACGTCGTTACTTAGAAAGCGTATTACGGTTGCGTGCCTGCAGCTCACCTGCGTCGGTTTATCACGTATTTAATAACGTGGATATACGCCATTGCGTAAGACTTCAGCACTGTGCCATATATCAAGATGCTTTATTTACGTCCAAGCAATTCTTCGGAACCCTGCGAGAAAGCTTCTCCGCTTTCGCTTCCTGTTTTCTAGGTATTTCACTTCCGGCAAAGTCCTTACGCGGCCTTGAGGTCTTCAAGCCAATAGAACGAGTCGCCGACAGAAGGAGGATAGAGACTGGGTAAGGGAAGGAACCGATAAAGCAAGAATTCGGATAGTATCAAATTCGATTTTTATTAGAGAGCCGTAAGCAACTCGCGCCGCCATTTTAGAAAATTTCATATCGAGAAACTAATTCTTTTCGCATCTTGCAAACGTCTGATAAGAATCCTTGGGAAAATGAAAAAACAACCAACTGGGACGCCATTTTGTAATTCATTGGTAACGTCTTTATTTATTTTCGATGCGAGAAGCGTTTGTAATTTTCTGCTTTCTTCCCGGAATCAAGTAATTCTTTGTTAAAATGCCCGTCACGGATTGGGTGCTCGGGCGAGGGGAGGGTGGGGGGTGGGATTTTTCATTATTATAGAAAATGCACCGTCTGCCATTGGCGTCGTCGGACGTCTACGAATGAAAGCTCACTGTGTCCAATCTCTATTGGGGAAAGTAGAGAAAGTCTAGGGTAGGTGATTGACTCGCGAATAAAGTCATTTGGTAAAATCAATCATGACGTCGATTGATCCGAGTCGGAAGGGACGTGCGAGACTGTGACCGTTCTGTATGAAATTGAGATAGGGGTTGCAGCGCGAGTGTTCCAGAAGTGTTGTTACGGAGAATCGTAGGGTTGGAGTGTGAAAGTCTGAGAAAGGGATGTCTTGGGATATATTAAGGGATGAAGGGATAAAGAAAAAGGAAGGGTGAATGGCTTGGCTGGGAGAACCCATGGTAAGGGGACGAAAGGGAGCATGAAAAAGTTACGTCACTTTTGAGTCTTTACGCCAGTGAATTTCAAAATGGCGAATTCTTACGGCGAAGTCGTGCACGAGGTTAAAATCTCATTAACAGTCATAGGAAAACTTGAAAATTCGAAATTACATTGCATAACATTTATCTCGTCCCTCTTTTTATACGTATTTCGTTTTTTTTGTTTAATTTATTTTTCGTTTTCGGATTCATAACCGTCTCTGGAAATTCTTTATTCTCATTCCCTCCCACGAATATCGCGAGAAATTTATTTACCATCTCGAGGGGATGTTGTGAATTCTATTTTTGATTCACGAGGTAATAGGGGGATGAAGATTACTATTTTCTACCTACCAATAGCATGGACACGAACCTCGAGTTAATGTCAGCTTTACGTTTCGATTCGGGGATGGAAGTACGCGCTTGGTGATATAACCGTGCGATGGCGCTAGCATCGAGGGTGGTAAATGCTTTGTGGTTCGAGCTCTCACAATTCCATTGAGTGAACACGTGTACGTTGGATGCTGGCAATGAAAGAATTCCTTGAGAAAAATCCATTTACAGACGACGACCAAAGGGCCATCTAGAAATGTCGGGAAAAAAAAATACTTCTGCCTCTCGCCGATTCCGGTTAGCGAAAAAGCCTTACCTCGTGTCTTCTCTCTCGCTTTCTTTGGTTTCCTCTCGTTGACGTGCGAATTTCGTATTGCGAAGATGGTTAAGTTGAAGGTCGCGGTCCGAATAAAGGAACAATATCAGGCAACACCGCCATTTTTATTTGCGGTCTAACGTTTCCTTGGAATTTTCTCTTTCGAGACCTTCTCGGCTATAATTTGGAGAAAAACTGGAATTTTGAGAAAAAATACTGTTTCAAGGCCAAAAATATTATCTAACTGTTCCTCGTGAATTTTTGCGAGTTTTCTCAAATTTCGCAAAAAATCATCATTCTCAGAAATCACTGGAACAACGTACTCCTCGGCTACGTTCACTGAGCGCACTAATTCCTCAAATAACTTGAAAGGAAAAACAAGGAGTATAACGTCGGCCTGTAAGTTAAGAATTTTTTTTACGATGTCAAAATAAGGAATTAGCAGAACGACGCAGTTCTCGAGGCTCCATTTGCTCCGATATTCTCCTAGGGATTTGAATCCTAGTGATATTTTGTTGAACGCTCCGACTCTCAAGCGCCGGCCGTACAAATTAATAGCGTGATTAATGCGAGGCAGCGCTATGAAAACTGGTTCTGAGCAAAAGCAGCCCTACAACATAATTTCCCATGAATCCCATTCAGCAGGCAAAACTGTCGAGTCCCAGTCTGGGAAGTTTTAAATGACCTAAAATCCTGCGATTTGCTCGTCTGCCACGAGCAATATTCCGTTTCGGCAAGAATCGATTATCAACGAGACAAACGCGTCGCGCAAGTAAATTCAAAATAGTTGGAATAACTTACGATAACGACGTAGAATGATATGACGGAATCGTATAATAATAATAATATCTGTACGACAACGTCCCTTAACATTTTACAACAAGCCCTATTGTTTTTCAGGCTTATCTTTAAATTGGTTTTGATTTTTCGCCACGGCCAGTTGGCAACTCCGTATGTATTAAAAGAGCCGCTTAACCATCGAGCCGCAATAAAAGCGACAGATCGGCGGCAGCGTTGCCAACGATAAGAATGTTTAAAAGCCAGCAATTAGCCCCTTGATGATGGAGATAGGTTTTATACGCTTTAATTTGTTTTGCCAAACTTGGAAAATGTATCAGTACCAGTTTTCGTAATTGCGTATCTGATATTAAAAAAAAAAAGGAAATACAAAACCGACTTTCTCCCCTAATCGCCTCTTATCTCTTATCGATAGTAATATAAACGAAATTTGGGTAGCAAGAACGTAATGGCCCCTGAACGCCGATAATGATACTTACCGACTAAAGGAAGTCTTCGAAAATGATCCTGTGGTTATATACCTTAAATACTTTTACGAATTTTCATGACTTTTTGATGCTCCGTTCCGCCACGTCAAACAGACTTTTTCATCGTGCAATTAACGCGTTATTATCTCACAGACTCGAATGGCCGCTCCGCTACTCACTCGGTTGTCATTGATTACTCATCGAACCGTTCTGCAACGCCATTGTTCTCGAGAATTATGTCACAACAATTGATCCAAACAAACTTGCCACGAGAACAATGCTATTGATACGCGGCAATTGGTACAAACTTGTTAAACATTCGCCAGTGGTTATCATGTTACACGTAAACGATTAAAGCAGGCAGTGCAACGACCTCGATAATTGAATGCATTTATTGTGTTTATTTAATTGACATGCACTGACATCCACAGTGCATATAACTGCACTCGCGCTTCATTAGCTACCAGACCACAGGATATAGCTCACAGTGTAATTTTCCTCTGGAAGAAAAATTTCAAATTCTCTTTGCGAAAGAAATGACGTCAATTTCCCGAGTTTCTTTCCTGCTTGTATTTCTGCCTGTGCTTCTGCTCCTACACGGCCGTGGGGTTCAGGTATTGGTTATTACTGTTATTATTTATGATGGTACCTACCGTTAAGGTGTTACTACATTCCTCGCCATTTTCTACTCGTTCTACGTTCCATTGTCGCTTTCAGAATTATTCCGTTAATTTATTACTGCGATCTAACGAGCTCGTTTCGCATTTCGATGGAACATTCATTTTTGCAGGCTTCTCAAAACTTTCTGGGCTCCTTCTTCAATGACGTTAAGGATTTCTTCGTGGAAGCTTTTCGAAAATTCGAAGCCGGCGCTCAACGCTTTTCCGATAAGTTTCGATCGAGGACGAACGATGCTTTTGACACGATAAGGACAGCCGAGAGGAATCGAAAAGGATCTACAGGATTGTAACAATTTTATTAACGATAACCCATACTGATTTCTGCTGTCATAATAACTCTTAATTTAGAAATACACACCTGTTTTGCATTCTAAGCTCAGCTCTATTAAAACAAAAGCGAGGTATAAGGAACTTACATTAGTAACATCATGACGAGGCCGGTGGCCCATAGCGGCGAGTCCGACCGAAGGGCCCCGAGCCGTCACGGGTTCTCCCGAACCCAACCGAAAGACGACGGAAACACCCGAGCGGCCGGGGGACCGGCATTGTTACTAATGTCACGAGGAGCAGCAACACGTGCGCGAGTAGCCCGAAAGTGCAATGAGGAGAAAAACAAAGAGAAAGGAAGAGAGAGTAGAGGAGAGTAAAGGAGTAGCGAAAGAGGATATAGTAACGACTGACGAAGGGGAAGAGACAAGACAAGAAGCCTCCCTTACGTACGTACCTTTTCTTTTCGGTTGCAACGAGATTTCGACTAGACTGACAGACGGACGATTCCCCTTTTACCTTTTTCCCTATCAACCCCATACACAGATCTGTGTAGGTTAAGGTGCGGTAGGTTAAGTGAGGCTAAGTTTTACTATGTAAATTTTTTAATACAGAACGATTTCACAGATACTTCGTGTTCAAAATTCACTTGAGACTTCCTTCCCCTTCCCCCATACAGATTTCTTGGAAATTTTTGTCTGAAATTACGTTTAAGGCAGGTGGGTGTTGGCTTGTAGGCATTCAAGTATGTAGGAAGACCGTAGGTAGTACGTAAATAGTAGGTAGCAGCAACATTCTCAGGCGATCCTTACTGATTGCTGGTAAAAGTTCAAAAATTCAAGATTACGCCATTGTATCGAGTCCGGAGAATTATTTATGGAAAGCATGGAACTTCGCCACCCGTTAGAATCCGAATTTACATTGTATTCGTATCGCCTTCTCGTCCAGTCATGCGCGTAACCGCGAGCAGAGGATCCGTTGGATTGACGTCCATATTTTATTTTACGTACTATAAGCATTTTGTATCTTCAAAAACATTCCAGAAATATATCTTTGATTTCCGCTCATTTTACGTCACAAAGTAATCTCAAGCACAAACGACTGTAAATTCCTTATCAGTTTTCCTCGATATTATGATAAAGCAATAACGCAATATTTAGAAACACGAAGAAAAAAAAAGATGGCTTCTTTACAAGAAATTTTTTAGTGGATCAGTAAAATATTTTGTTTGATAAGAAAAAGGCACAAAGGAAGGACATGAAATTTGGAATATTTTGAATATCTTGGGAAGATACAACAATGCGATGGATTATCTCTCCAAAGACCAACGATCCTGTTCGCGCGTGAATTACTGCCGCTTTGCATGTCCGCATTCAGGATGCATCGTATGCACTTTGTTTGCAGGGTGCATCTCGACCAAACTACTCGGAAATTGCAGCATAAGTCAAGCGCTATCTGAGACGTTGATCGGGGACTACCTTACATTGTATATCCTGTCTGGTTAAACGCTAAGAAATAAGCCGAGTTTATCGCGCGCGATTTCGTGAATCGCTGTGCTTTTACGCGAAATAAAAGAAAATTAGATACACGTATACAATTGCAGTTTATACCGAGCAATTCGATTTCGCTTCTATTACCTTGGATTATTTATATCGGTTATTTTGGATTATTTTGTTGCTATTGTCAATAAAAAAGAAAATGGTTATGCGAAGAAGCAGCCGATTTCAGGATCACTAAAAGAAAATTTATTTGTGGACACTGGGTTTACCAAACGTTTTTCGCTCCACGCATGCACTGTGTTATCGCGGCTGCAAAGTGCATTAAATGAAAATGCACTGATCCGGACAATGATGGTTCACCGTAGTGGGAATTATCGTTTATTTCGATTTAACGCTCTGCCCATTGTAGAGAGTCTTATTATGAGCAAATTTCAAAAGCTGCATAGAAAATTGAATGTGCATGGAAATGCATTAATGCACTTTTAGAACAGCCAACCGTATACGATTGGAGAACACTTTAGTTTCCGGAAAAAAAAAAACGTACCGTACTGTTATCATCCAAATTATCGATCGCTCATTGTTATCTTTAATCAGTCGATGTCCTGCATTCTGCCGTGCTGATGCAACCCACTAACTGCATAAAAATGCAGCCGCAGTGTCCTGCATCGTTGAATATAACGTCTCCTCGTTATTTTTGATTTAAAGCTTCAACAAGATCCGGAAAATATATGTTGCGACGAGAACGAAAACACAGGAACGTTGCGGCACGCCTTTGCGAACCACGTTAATTACGTTAAACCCATAAATTCTCTCGTTTTCGCGAAAAAACAAAAGAAAAATTAAAAACATCAAATTCGACAATTATAAAAAATTGGGAAAATTCATTTTCCAACAAAGCATCGTTATACAGATTTATTAACTCTATAGAAAATCAAGTCGAATTTATCAGATTGATAAATGATAATCCTAAATCCATCTTCTTTTCAAGATAATCGAAATTAATATCCTTGGGTAGCTTGGAATCTTAAGTGCAGGTGCAATCAAGCTTAAGTGCAGTAGGTTGCCGATGCGTTATACGTGGGTTTCCTCGTAAAGCTGGCATTAGATGCAATCAAGATCGGCTGTAAAGTCTGTCGTTAAGGTTAGGTTAGGGTTAGGTTAGGTTGGCAGCAAACTTGTTGCACAAGGGATGATTTCATCCGGGTAAAGGTTCTTAAAATGTTAAGGATTAACGTTAACGTTCACGTTTCAATGCTTAAAGGATCTCTCGAGATCTGTCCTTTCTCCTATTCTCAGACAAGTAATACAGCCGCACAATCTCTCCACCATTTTGAAAATTTTCGTAAAACGCAATAAGGATAACTTCCACGGTTGCAGATAGGATTCCTAATAGGGGTTTGAGTAATCTCAAATATTTTGGAATCTTGGAATAACTGAATATCACAACCTCGACTGCTTTGTCCAAATCCCAGGATTGTTTGGGTTTTCGGGTTTACAGATAAACCTTACTCACAAACGGATATAACTCGTGTTATAACTTCTCTTGAATTATCTCGAATTCCAAGAATGCCGTGAACTAGTGAAAAACGTAACAGTCAGACACTTGACAAAATATAAATAGATGGATAATAAACTGAGTTATTCAACATCGTACAGAGATAATTGCTGGTAATATAATATATTTTTAAGTATTTTTCTTAATAACAATTTTCATTATCTTCGAAAAAAAAACACAAGGACATTTTCAAATTTAAGATTAGTAGGCAAAGATTTGTTCAGTAAATAAAAAGAATGGATGATCTTTAATGAGATCATCTTGTCTGTTCGGTTAAGAATAATTTCTGTGATTTTTACTTGAACTCTGCCCTCCCCCCCCCCCCTCCCCTCCCTCTCCCACGTGCCGTCACTTCCTACTAGATAATTCATTTAATTAATAACGTCTAATGCAAACCAGCTCGCGCAGCCCGGTCGTCCTTGCGTTTATTTTCTTTGTCTGTTACGGGCAATCGCTCGCTGCAATCTAGTGCAATGTCATCGAGTGCATTTCTCGAGCAGGACTCGAGAGGTATAAGGTCACCAGAAACAATATGCCGGCTCGTTAGAAACGGCTGCGTCTCTGAAATTATTAAAGGACGAGACTACGAGGCTTCATAGTATCCAGCATCCAGGCATCAATACTCGGCTTTGCCCTTCCGTTTACGTTTTTAGGGACGAAAAGGGACCCGGCCGACCCTTCCTGGCTAAAGGTCAAATGGGATACCTTGCTTCCGGGAAAATAAGCTCCGAGGATTAAAGATCCCTTAAAGATGGCTGCGAGCGAAGGTCTCGTTAGGAGTTACCAGTGCGATTACTCTTCCGTTTCTGTATTTCTTTTACTTTTCTCCCTTGAGATGAGATTCGTTAAAAGATTATTTGACAATTATATGAATCGTAAAGATTTAATTTTGTGATTCTTTTTAACGTTTATACGTGGATTAAAGACTGAGTGTGCAGAGTCAGATTGAGCTTCTCTCACTCTTGGCAGATCTCAAAGGTCTATCCTCTTTGAAAATTCCTTTGACTATCAGCGTCTCTCTTTTTCTCTTTGGATGTTTTTGTGTTTTCTTTGTCTTCTTTTTTTGTTTCCTCAAATTCGCCAGTTCCCTTTACCATTTACTCCAGGCTTGGATTAGGTGCTTTTTTATGAGACTGTCAGAACCGGAAGAGGTGGATATTGTTCCTGAAGGACCAGCAATCACTGCGGATGGTGCCACAGGAGCTGATACTGCTACGGCTCCTACAGATGGACCGGATACTGCTACTGCCGGTGCTACTAAAGGCGTCACTACTGGAGATATCACTTTTAATTCGGATGGGTAGATGACAGTGTCTGCTGCTTCTTTCAAAACTACAGTACCAGAACTAGAGCCTTGGATAACTGTCGACCCAGAAACAGGTCCTGAAAATACAAATTGTTGTCGGGCGTAAAAAATTATTTAAAAACATTTTCATTTACACTTGGGACCTACCTTGAACCAAGACTGACCCACTAGCTGGCCCAGCAACCGTCACGGACCCAGAAACAGGACCAGATACAACAGCACCGGATACTGGAGTACCTATAACTTCAACATCCGCTGCAGCAACAGCTGCACCTGCGCCAACTGGACCAGTAATTGTAACTGGTGCTGAAGTTGGACCAGCAATGATGATAGGTCCTGAGGAAGGAGCAACGACTGCAGCTGCACTGGTAGCTACAACTGCAGAAGATCCACTGTTTGATCCTGTTACAGTAACTGGTCCTTCCGAAGGTCCCACAATAGACACTGGGCCCTTCGTGGGACCTTTGACCAGCACAGATCCTTCAGCAGGCCCCGCTACTACAGTTGATGCTAAAAAAAGCAATTCAATATTACTTAAAAATACTCTTTAATAATACCTCAAACAAGTATCTCATATCTACCTTTCTCGACAGCAACAACAGGCGCCCCACCAATTGGCCCATTGAGCGTAACTGGCCCAGCAACAGATCCTTTAACAATGACAGGTGGGGCAGTTGGTCCAGCAATTACTGGAACACCAGCCCACGCTACAGGTGCATTCAAAGATGCAACGGAGCCGCTGTATGCGGAACTGATAACAGCTCCACTGGATACTGCGTAGCCAGCTGAACCGTGATACGGCCAAATACTCGCGTGGGCGAATGCCAGGAACATACAGAGTACCAACTGTGAACAATGTGTTCGAGAAAAATATATGAGATAACGGAATATCAGCAAATGAGTATCGAGTGATAAAATATTAGCCAGAGATATATTATCTCCTCTCGAATTCGTAACGCAAAGCTATTCCATACTTTTAAGCAGTATCAGAGAACAATGGATGCATACGTGGGCCCATACGTATATGGCGCGAACGTGCACCAGTATGCAGTTCGATTTGCATAACTTGGTCGGTTGCAACGTGCACGGCATGATGTATCACGATGTAGGTTACAGTATACCAACATTGTATATCACCAGAGAAGGAAGATCGCGGAATCGCGCAGCTGCGAAAGACGTACGCGGAAGGAAAAGTATTTCCTTCTGGAAGCCGTAGCACTTTATATAATTTCTACGGAATTATTAGCGTAACGAAAAGGGCTGAAAAAGTGAATTATAAAAAAATAAAAATAAATGGATAATGAATATTCTAAAAATCCATCTCGATATCCTGTGCTCTCATTATGTTCTACTTGCTCCTGATCCTATTATGTCTTTTGACAAAAATAGCATTTCCCTATACCGCCGCTAGGGGCGCCTTCTAGTCGCGCTCTTCCATGGGCGTCGGCTGCAGTAAAAATTGTCAATGTGCTCTGTTTCCTTTGATCTCTCAAGTGCTACGTGATTCGATAAACGTGCGCGTTTCCAGCAACGGTCCTTCCCAGCATCAATCGTGATAGTTGCTACTGGATGCCCACTATTTTCCTGTTACAGCGTTACTTCATTGCTCCATTGCGTTTCAAGATTTTTAAATCCATTTTCACTTTTATTACAATTTTATTTCTTCGTATTCTTTTCTATATATGTATACAGAGAATAACAATATACTGGTATATTGTTTTTCTTTTATCTCTTACCAAAAACTTCATGATCAAATCGATCAATGATCCACTTCCTGTTCGATCGGTTATCCTCTCAAGATGACTCCCGAGTCTTCACTGGACCCGGCCACGGCGATTCTATTCTTTTTATACACCGTTGGGAGGCTGCGAGCGCGTAACCTCCGAATGCCAGAAAAATTCACCACGCCTAAGAGTTCCTTATGCAGCTGCATTAAGAATGCACTAGAAAACCAGCTAATGAGGATTCCAGACTCTAACGAGTGGGAAGTGGGAATCGATCGACGTTATTACACTTATTCATTATTGCCACAGAATTTGTTCCCTCAAAAAGTGATCTATGGAAAATTTCTTTTGATTTCAGATTATAAAAGAAATTTTTTCTCCCATACACTCTGCCACACTTAAATGATTTCAGCTAGGCCTTATGGTGCGTATCGGCCTTGAGGTTTACGTACGACGTAACAACCTGTTTAGAGTTGTCTTATGGTGGCCTCTTAATTAACCACTCTAATCAGCTAATTAGGATAACAACAAGAATCCATCCCTCCCCTATCATTATTCGCGAAAGGGTTATATCCCACGTACCTAGGCAGAAAACTGTATCCAGGTTATCCTAGGGATATTTCGTGCTGGCGGGTTTATACGAAACGTCTTAGTCGAGGTCGGCCAGGTTGGTACATACGTTTCCTCGGTCTAGCACTTCGGACTCTGGAATTTCTCAAGGCGACCAGCCATCTATCCTTCTTTGGATTAAGACTTTTTCTCAGAGATACTTCCGGTCAGTAATGTCAACGCGAAATGTAAATATCTCCAAGTACTTACCAAGCTGAAGAATAAAAAGCAGAACAGTTAGGATTACGTATTAAAAAAAAACAGTTCTACAATCTACCAACTACACTGATATATATATGTACTGCATTATATATTACAATATGGCGTATAGTGGATAGCACGGTGAGATAACTCGTGGGAAATTAATTCCATTGTGAGATCAATAACCCTTTGAGACTGAGAATCTCTGAGATAATTCTAGGAATAACGCGAACCACGAAATCATTCAGTGACGTAATAATTGCAGGCTGCTTTGCCGAGATAGGTTGCAATTTCGGATTGAGTTAGCCTCTTGACTCGAATGCAGTTGCAGGGATAATTCATCCCTCCAGGATGCAATTGCATCGAATCAACTGGATCGATTATTATTAACCCCCCATATATATATATATATATTTTCTTTTTCTACCCTGTTGTACAAGAATGGATTGTTCACCATAGTGAATTTGCCAGGACATTTCTATGATTTATGCTTCCCATGTATGCAATGGACGCATCCACCTGAATGCATTAAGCTCTGCGCTTCTCGCGGATTCTGAGACAAAGCTTGATATTTTTTTTCTTCATTTTTACACCACGAAACAGATTTGCAATTCGGAGATAATAATGAGAACGAAAATTATGCATTCCGAGAATTATTCAGGTAGTTGAAGATTTTATGGGATCCATCTGAAATGCTAATGCTAAGAAGTATATCCGGATAAGTTAGTGTCGATATGCAATTTCTTAATTACGTTGCAATGTTTGAAAAAGTGAAATTAGATCTCAGTGTTCTTTTTTTTGTATATCTTCGACGTCGTTTCAAAGTAAAATCGTTACAGTTTTTTCTCTGACGTAGATACGTGATGGAGGTAGGATTTTTATATATTTTTTAAGAGGACTGTATGCTGGCAGATAACATTACTGATACATTGTATATATTAATGATAACGATGGCAGTAGAATCGATTAGTAGATCGAGTTTCTGCCAAGTACAGTGGCGAATTGTAAAGTAGTAACGGGACACGGGTCAAGTGGCAGGGGTTAATTTTTTCTACCGCCATTTTTTTTGAGACAATTATCATAGAATTATCATTGATCGATCTGACGCAACTCCCGTGGAAATTGTGCGACCTGCAGGCTTCGCTGAAACTTGATTTACCGATCTTTACTTGTTAACCAGGTTGCCACACCTGTGAATATTGTCGCGTAACTTCTGATACCGCCATGCAATATTATAGGACATGTTATCATGCGTACGTTTCGCGGCGGAATGGCCGCGGTTGACTCTGTGTTAGTGACGAAAGTGAAGTATAAAAGTCGAAGAATCCCTCGAGCACAGCATCAGTCTGTAAATCCAGCTGTACCCTCCTGACGGAAAAAGCCAATCCTTCGTTCCAGTATGAAGTACCTGGTAAGTGTTAGAATTTAGAATGACGGATTTTAAGGGAAACAAATTAATTAAATTTGTTTAATGAGAAAAATTAATGAAAAATAAAAAATGCTCCCTTTCACAGCTCGTCGCTCTTGTCGTCGTCGCGGCCGTCGCTGCTCATCCTGAGAGGGAACGTCGCAGCATTTGGGGACTTCCTCTGGTTGGGCCCGTTGCTCCAGCCACCGCTGTAATTGGGCCCCAAGCTGGTCCCACTGCTGTCATTGGACCTAATGCCGGAGGTGCTGTTGTTGCTGGTGTCTCGCCAGCAGTAGTCGCTGGTCCAGTTCCTGGTAATTGTCCTCACGGGATTCTACGACGATTTAT
>JARQST010000338.1:1094093-1174220 GCA_030142225.1 Pachycephus smyrnensis | reverse complement strand
GTTGCTGGTGTCTCGCCAGCAGTAGTCGCTGGTCCAGTTCCTGGTAATTGTCCTCACGGGATTCTACGACGATTTATGTCGTGTTTTTGACAATTCAAAAGGATTGAAATTCCAAAATTCCATTTCAGCCGGCGCAGTCATCGCTGGTCCTTCCGGGACTGTAGTTGCTTCGGGAGTCCCTTTGGGAGCTGCCGTGATAGCTCCTCAAGTTTGGGGATGATAAAAGGATCGGCCCTTCCTGCAAAACCGACCCCGTCCGGACCTCCGCCATCGCTGAAATTGGAATAGAAATATTACGTGGGAGAATAGGATTTGGCAGATCTCGAGAAAAGAAGAGAGAAAAAATGAAGGAAACCTATCACTCTATTGAAAAAGAATGAGAAGATCCGTCTGGCGATGACGTATACGTACCTACTGCCTCTCGAGTACGATTATCTATACGTTTTTTCAATTTCATCCCTTTAATTCTTTAAAGTTTCATCAAACCTGTTATACACGTGTACACCGATAATTAACAATAAAAAGATATGCTTCCCTTGAAACTTTCATGTCGTCAAGTGAATTACTCGGTAATGCGTTTAAGCCATCAATTTTACGGGCAAAGAAGTTATCGTGAAAAATTGCCCATAAAAGGGAATACACCATAGCCATCCTCGAAATATTTCACGAGACAAGGGAAGATGAAAAAAGAAAGCATCAAATCTTGCGTAAAAACCTTGCCGAACATTTTTCGAATATCATCATCGGCATCAAACATTTGGCAGGGCACTGCCCGGGATCGATGAATTTCTAAAAGGATGAAAATTTCATCTGTCACGTGACCTATCGAAGCGCGTCGAATTTCTGTCAGAAGCGCAGAACTAAAATAATGAATATGTAATAGGTGGGAGTATTCATTGAAATCAATCATTAACATATCATATAGTATCCCTTTGTACTGTCAGTCAACCAATATCTCGTGGAAAATGGCGGATACATTATTTACTCGCGCGTCAATGATTTTCCAATAGCCTATTAGGTTGCACCAATTGTTATTATCGGATCGTTGCCCATCGAATCCGAGTCATTTACACGTAGCTGGTATTACCGGAAATTTACCGGTATCATTCTCTCATGAATTCGTGGAAAATAAACTAATGAATATACCTGCTTATAGAGAAATATATATATAATTGGTTCAAGAGTTCAATGCATTTTTTTGACAGTTCCCAAATAATGCAATCCTTATCAAATCACCACGTGTCTTTCCATGAAATCACAGAAATATATATTCAAATAGAAAAATAAAATACATTTCCGTGCTGTAAACCACACAGATGCATATTACTTTGTAACAAAAATTTTATGCAGAACCACGCATGGCTTATTAGAGGGATGATTGTTTTTTATTTGTCCAAAAAAAGACACATTGACCTCGTGGACCGACTATATATATATATTGAAACCAGAATCAGAATTAATTTCCACAGAGATTTGTACTTACAATTAGTAAATCCCTTAAACCTCCATTGTAGCCATGCACATTGATCGATAACACCTATCAGCTGTGTATATATTCCATATGCAAAGATATATAGAATATAAATGCCTTGCGAATGCAAGCATTAAAACAAAAAAGGCATAGAGAAAAATAATGCAGTCAAGGTATTTCATTTAGAGATTCATTTATTATAGGGTGGGAGTATAGTGGGAGGGAATTGTTGAAACAGTGGGTAAAAAATACAAAAGAAAAGTTTTGACAAAACTTGGAAAAACACAAAGCTCGTGAATCGTTATATCCGCAACAATGGACCGTATAAAATGTTACGCGCCGTTCCGAGTGCCATTATAAGTTCGTACGGAGAAGCTTTCTAACTAGCGACATTAAAAGTCCCGAAGTGTCGCCGTAACATGTGGGTGATGAAGTTTTCAAAGTTTCTTTCATGTAATTATTCTTTAGTAGACTCCTCGATTATTTTGTCCAAGAAAATCGACGATGATTATGCGTGGACCACGTGGAACAGCTGCAGCATCCTTTTGTTCTAGTCTGTATCCTCACCAGAGTCCGTGTCCTACCAGTCCGTGTCCTACCAGTCCTGGTGCAACGATCGTACCGGAGGGTCCTGCGACAACGGCGGATCCTGTGAAAATAAAAATGCACTTGCATGATTATGATAATCCGAATGAATTTCTTGTTGAATTAAATTATACGGTGATAATAAAATTCGTGTTTGGAATTCGAAATATGGCGGAGCTTATGACATTATGGTAATATAAATTATGGAGATATTTTTACTAATGAAAATTCCACTAGTCGTGACCGTGCATGGTTAACAACAATATTCAATGATAGTTAATGGGTTTAACAGTTTTAATATTTAAATACCCGCGTTCGGTCCGACCACTGCAGCAGACGGTGCAACAGGCCCAATAACGGCGGCTGACCCTCCGTGGGGTCCGATCACTGCTGCTGCTGGGCCAGTGGGTCCCACTACGGCTACGGAAGGTGCGACGGGTCCTACAACTGCAGCTGCAGGTGCAACTGGTCCGGATAGGGCTACTCCGTGTCCTAGACCACCGAGCACAACTGCGCCATTATGTCCGTAGGGACTGAGGCCCCATCCTAGGCCCAAAGAACGTCTCTGACGTTCAGGAGTGGCTTGGGCCACGGCAATGGCGATAGCAAGGACGATCTGTCAAAGAATAAATTAAATTTTTATTTTAAAAATTCGCAAAACCCCATTAAATAATTTTTTTACATCTCTTTCATAAATTTCGCGTTACACAATTTTACTCCATATGTATTTTCTTTTCTTTTACAATTCTTTAATATCGATCTCTGTTATCACTGCCATATAATATTGATTTTATAATTTACTTCTTTTAAACGAGAGTTTTCTTAAATCTACTATAGAATATGATTTCCTCATACTGACCAAGAACTTCATGTTTCTTTTCAATGGTGTCTTCGCTGGTCGACTGATACTCAACCCTCGACTTCTCCAGTTTATATAGTGGACAGGCGACATTGCTAGGCCTATTGGTAACCTTCAACCCCGCGTAAAAGTCTTCGCGGATGATAGGCGTGGTCGTGTATGGAATGGATTATAATGTAAAACTGCCGGATCCGCATATCAACGTCATCTTATGTATAACCATACCGTTAGAGGAATGCTCATTGTTGTAATTACGAGGAAAGAAAGAAGGAAAAGAAAAGGACAAAGAAACATAAATAGAGAATGGAATTGCAAAGTTGAATTACAGAATAATATAATGCACGGATAATGACGGAAGGGAACCGGAAAATTCATAAAAATGAATTCGCCACTCGCAGCGAATAACTTCGTTGTAAAGCCCTCTCATTGGCGGGGAGTCATACCGATATGCGAATTTCCGTTGCCCAGTGTAAAAACCTTTCATCCGGTAAATTTCGTTAGTAACGCGACACTCGCTCGTTCGAAATCGCCGTTATTTACGCGTCGTACACAAATATCGCTTTTCGCTATGACTGCGAACGAAAACCGAGGACAAAATAAAATAGACGGGCAAAAGCATCAATGTATAAAAAAAAGGTATATATATACGCCTATACAAAGAGAATCGAAAAGTCTCTTATATTAATTAAAGAAAAATAAAAAACGCTTAATTCGCGCCACACGTTTTCAATCGACGATTCGATTATCCGAGTCCCTTTAATCAACCCTTATAAAACTTCGACTTTCAATCAAGCTAATAACAGAAGTGAAATGGCGAATTTCCAATGCACTCCCCATATCAGATACACAGATGGAAGCAGTTTGTAAAAACGTTGCGAAATAATTAGTGAAGTACGCGAGATTGTAATGGGGTGGAAGGAAGGGGTGGCTGGCATGTAGACGTATACGAAAAAGGTATCAGGGGGGGTGGGGGGGTTGGTAGGTCTGACAGGCAGGCAGGCAACAGTCGCCATAATACACGCGATAGAAACAGCGCGCTTCATGTAAACGGTGCTAGTGTCGCTAGGTCGCTCGTTGAGGCCCTCAGGGTGGACAGAGCATTGAATTAAATGCGAATAGTCGGCCAGAATCGGACGTTTCCATGTGAGCGACGTCAACGTTGTAACATCAATGCGAAACCGTTACCCGACCGACGCTACATAGCGCGACACGATATATTCGCCAATTCTCGTGGCTGTTTGTTTAATTTGCGAAACATTCGCCAATGCCATTCGGCATTAGTGTCAATGCTTGGACGAACTGTGGATCCCATAAACGATTATTATATGGTATATATCGATTCGATCTATTTATTGATCATTGTTACGTTTATATTGATTGCATTATTTACATACGATGCATTGCCAATCAAAAGTGGTGATTATATGTATGCATGAGAAATATGGTGGATTTTATGCATGGTTATGGATACACGTTATGTTCCTTCCTTTTACCATATTTGATATCTAAAGTTTGGTTCTTATGGTAGAAGCAATATTTTTGGCACTGTTTTCGAACTCAAGAAGATTGCGTTACCGAATTCAAATAAATTGCTATCATTTTAATTTTGCATATTGGTAGAGCCAAATTATTCAATGTCAGACTGTTACGGCTGATTGGGTCGTTTGATATTTTATTATAGCGGAATGAAAAGTATTTTGCTTTATTTTCATGGAAAATGGCAGCATTCGACGCTCGAGCCGTTACAAGTCCTTGGTTTAACGGGCGTTAGGCAGAAGCGAATAGGATCGTACTTGACAGTGAAATAATTAGAAAGTTATTACCGACTGCAGTCAGAGTGCATTCCATGAAAAGTGCAGCGTCAACCGGCACGAGCGTATTTCCCTGCGTTACGCAAGTCTGCAAGGTCGTATCGCAAATCGCAAGGGAAGCGGGCCAGAGCTCCTTTGGGAATTCACGTAAATGGAAGCAGGATTAAAGTGCAGCGCAACATTGCTACGTTTTAGATGCATTTTATTGCAACAAAGA
Source organism: Pachycephus smyrnensis (assembly GCA_030142225.1). Lineage (NCBI taxonomy): Eukaryota > Metazoa > Arthropoda > Insecta > Hymenoptera > Cephidae > Pachycephus > Pachycephus smyrnensis. The sequence goes on along the minus strand of JARQST010000338.1, from coordinate 1,169,277 downwards.
ATATGCATTACAGGTTAGATTTCATTTATTCTTTTTTATCTTCTCCGCAGGGGTTGGGCATTGTACAGAGTGAGTGAGACAAAGTTGGTCAGGGACGGTGAGCAGCATAGCGGTTGGAGACAATGGCGAGTCGTTTATGGGTGTCTTCACCAGATCCCATGGGCACCATGAAGACCAGCGACGATGGAACCATGACCGGAACCATGGGTAGAGATAAGACCACCATCAGGTCCTGCAACGACTGTAGGTCCTGCAACTGGACCGACGACTGCAGCTGCACCTGCATGAGGTCCTGCAACTACGGCACCGTGTCCAAGACCCAGGCCATATCCTGTTGCAATAAAAAAATCATAATTAACCATACAGGTTCGTTTAGACGAAAGTAAAATGAAAACAGAGATAAGATAATTATTTGTCAATTTATCTCGTGAGATAATTAAACGCGTTAAAACTTAATGATCGACTAACCGGAAACAACTCCGCCCCATCCGAGAGCAGGTTCGGAGACGTATGTGGGCCCAGCAACGGACCCAATCACTGCGGATGGCCCAGCGACGGAACCGGAGATTACGGCAGGCCCAGCGACAGCCCCAGACACGTGGGCTCCACCGACCACGGGCCCGGCAACTGCAGCGGTCCCTACATGGGGCCCAGCAACAGCTGCGCCGGCCAATACGGGCCCAGCGAGTCCTACTCCGTGAAGGCCAGTCAGACCATAAAGGCCACTCGGGGCAGCTGAGGCGTAAGCTGCTACCGCTACTAGAACGACCTAATCATACGAGGTCGATAGTTATCATGATACTTAGATACTATAATAATCAGGAATAAACTTTCCTGTTTCATTTATAGCTGTTTATTCTTACTGCCGGGGACTTACCAGGAATTTCATGGTGATAAGTTAGTTATGCTGTCTCTACGGGTTACCTTGCAGGACTGATCAGCAACCCCGTGCCTAGGAGCTTTTATATCTAGAACTGACCCTGAAATGCTTAACGGTACTTTGATTCGTTCGTATAATTTTTTTTATCTTTCTTTCACGCAGATATTTGCGATAGGCATTTCGTAATTTTTCTATCGATTCGCGTTTTCCTTGAATCATAATCGCAATCTGTTCCTTGTGCGAATTCTTTAACGTAAGGTTACCATTTATCTCGATACCTATACAGGCACTTCCAAACAAGTGCCTTCGGTCAATTCGGCATGCCTTTTCGCTGATCCTTAAGATTTTATGCGGAATGCCTATTTCGCAAAGTAAAGTGTCCAAGAGAGCTTCTTCTCGTCGCGAAAAAAATCCAGTGGATATTTATAGGTATTCTATCGAGTCGAGAGATCGTTAAGTGATTTCTCGATCTCTCTCCAGAGATTACCAAAGTGTTTCTAGTCGGGCTGGTTGGCTCATCCTAGTGAAACGAGATTCCAAGTGGAATCAATAACATCAATCTTTTATTTTATTTTTTTCCAGAATAGAGCTGAAACTACTTTCTTCGGCTTTTCTCGCCAGTATGCATGTACAGGCAGAAATATATATATATATATATACTTTTTTTCTATGCCTCTCTTACGTTGTCTTTATCTCTTCCTCTTTGTAACTATACTCCATTCTTACTATCTCCTTCGTTTCTCCATTGTCCACTGCGTCGTATTCAAGTACTCCAGTAAGCTGAGAAAGAACCTTGCGAAGGTGTAGCGCATAGGAGGGAATCGTCATTCCGGAAGAAAATGTTCAGCAAAGTTAACTGTAAGCGGCAGAAAACGTGATGGCATCTTTCCATTAAGACGACGGCACACGTCGTCGCGACGCGATTTCACGCTCGGCGAACAACTTTTGCCGCGGATTAACGAAAAGGCGTCGGACACTTCGGTATATGGAGAGAGTAAAGAAAATAAATTGAAAAAAAGAAAACCGAACGTTCTTAGGAAAACTTTAGAATCCTACTTTAGAAATGCGCATAGAGGATTCGACGAAAACCAGACGCGCATCCATCGAGCGATAATCGCTTGAACGTAAAATGTAACGGAAGGAATTAATGCGATTCTTTTCAAATGCAAATGTCAACTTTGCCTTAATTCATGACTTTACTGCGACTCCAAAGTTTTTTTTTTCCACTGTTAATGGAACACTCGCTTCTTTACCGTCGCCTAGATCCTGCTTCACGTTGTCGCTCCTCTGGGGATACGCCAGAGGATTGAAAGGCAGAATATAAACTAACCGGATGTCAGTTAGCCCTCAGTGCTACTTATAAGGGATGCACAGGAATCCGATTAAGACGTGAATGAGAGTTTCCACAGGGTGGCATCTCCACGAGAGTGATGAAGGTGGAAAGTAAAGGTGAATAGGTAGTCGTCGCGACGCATTGATTGAAAACGGAGATGAGAAAAAGAAAGTTGCACAGCAACTCAGCTGCCCCTGGTCGTAAAGAACAAAGGGGAGCAAAATGTAGAGATATCAGCGACGTCGAGTTCCGTGAGGTCGCGGAGGTCGTCAAGGTCCGTTCACAGAGAATACTCGACTGATTGGAGTGGCGTTAAAGCAATTTACAACAATTACAGACGGTATCGCCAGTCCTCCTCCTACTCCTACAGCCATTACCGTTGCCCCTGTTTCTACCTACTGTTACGTACTGCATCCACCTACTCCTATTTCGTCTCATCCTACTCTGCTACTGTTCCTCGTCGTTCTCTACCTTCTCAGGTTCTGTGCATTGTCAATACAATAGAATTTCAGACAGAGGCAGCTTCTCCAAGAAGGTATTACCCTTGTGGAATTGTACGGTGTATTGGATGCCAGTGCAATTGCTGGACATGGTTTAACTGGTTGAGCCAGGACATTGCTATAGTGCAGGTGCACGTGCACTGAGAGAATTTCAATGGATATTTTTTGAGGATACAAATATTTGGTACAGCTCTTAGATTTTTCAAGAATACGTTTATTTTTATATGCATATTATGGAACTTTGTTATATACACACAAAACACAAGAAAGAGGTATGAGCGGTAGGGAGGTCGGTTGACGGTCGGTATGAGGTCTTGGTGGTTGAGTTGAGATCGAGACTTTTTTCGGGCATCCTGTGGAATTACCAGTGTCCTCCATAGGCACGTGCAATACCACCAAGACCGGCAGGTCCTGCGGAGATGGTACCGGAAGGACCAGCTATCAGAGCAGGTGCGGAAACTGGTCCGGACAATGCAGCGGGTCCTGCGAGAGGTCCTGCCACGACTGTGCCGTGTCCTGAAAGAAATAAAATACAAATTTTAATAAGTGTTATTGTATCGAAAATTTGAAAAGAGAATCTTACTCACCGAGACCAGGAGCGACGAGACCTGGAGCAACGAGACCAAGTGCGCCGTAGCCTAGACCAAGAGCGGGCCCAATACCATATCCTGGGCCAGTGATAGCAGTCCCTCCTGCTACACTGCCAGAGACAACAGAGGGTCCTGCTACTGCTCCAGTGACGACAGCGCCGCCATCGACAGCCCCAGAAATCCTAGCAGGCCCAACAACTGGTCCTGCCAGAGCAGCTGGTCCTACTATAGGTCCTGCGAGTCCGGCTGGTCCCAGGACTGGCCCAGCTAGGGCCGCCCCGTGTCCCCAAAGACCGGAAGGTGCGGCCTGGGCCACGGAAAGGGCTACCAACACAATTGCTACGGTCTTCATGGCTGCTGATCTTCTTTTGCTACGTTTCTACCACGACTGTTCGTTGCTTGATGTGTCTCCAACTGGGACCGACGGTGCTTTTATACCTTGGCACATTGTCTGGCCCAACCATAATCGAACCACAGGGCGGGGCACGACACGCCAAACATTCTCTCACTACATTATATCGTAGGCTTATCAGCAATGGCTGCTAGAGTTAGTGTCACTCGAATGCTTACGCCTCGGTCCGTCCTACCTCTGCCACGGGTCACTTCATTTGTCACTGGTACTGGAACAGTCGGTACTCCTGATCCGGCTTCTTTAACCCGAACGAATTCCACAGACATCGATAATAAACGCACCACCGCTTATCAGAGCACAACTTTCAGTTATGATAAACGATTAAAATAAATACCCCTTTCAATATATCACGTGATACGAACAATCCGAGAATATCCCTCCTATAATATTTCTTCGAAAACCGACAGCTATTAAGGCCGAATCGCACAAGACTTCAGCACTCAATGGCGGATCCCTAAATTTCTACCCAGCTGGCCCCCGTGTGTGCCGCCAATCCTTTGAGCCGAACTGCAACTCCCGATGCATTACTGCATCGTTCCGAATGCCTTGGTATAAATCCTACGGGATAGAACCACTCCTGAATATTGGTTCACGTGGATGAGTGGTTCGGTGGGGCATTCATTTGGCCGTTTCTGAAATTCCGGACATTAGGGAAATCCGTATTAAGCATACATAGTATATTTGAACGTTGCCTCACAATCTGTGTGGATTTCTCTGGGTAACCACTTCGTCATGACGTAATATTAGTACATGTAGGAAAAGGACTATACTGAAATTCGAAATTTCGTCTGATGGAATGGTGCTTACAGTGAATATATCGACGTACCATTTCGCGAACTGTGCATTATTTCATTAAGCTGCATTATGCACCCGTTTTACTCGACCCACGCGTCTCGGCTGGCTGTTATGATAATGATAAGCGCAAAGCCATCGTGCCCACAAGCCCATTGTTGCGAATACCTTATGATCTTGCCAAGCTCGTAATAAATCCGACGATCTGACGATCCAATTATAAAGTCGATGGTTTTGAAATATCATTGTTAATTAAAGCTCTTATAACGTGCGAACGTTAATATTACGTCATATATCCTAGGAGTTACCAACTGCATTGGGAGTATCTGCGAACCTTATGCAATTATCTACGTACATATTGATGATCCATGAACATTTATTATTTTCACCTGAATATATATATATTCTTTGTGAATTCATTCTTGAAACGTACATGGAATTGCACCAATTATTAACTGCAGCTATAGAATTGGCAAAATCAAATTGTTATTATCATTACTGTGTGATTTTCGAAAATAAAATCGTCGAGAAAGGGACTAACCCTTTTTTTTGTGTTACCAAGGGATTTTTATTTTAATTATTGATCTACTGCAATATTCGAATCTTTCGTAATACATATGGCATAGCTGTATAGGTTAATTTGTTTGCGAATCCAAAATTTCACTCTTGAAATGAACTCCCCAAATATTGACATACGAGAATCCAATTGTCCGTTTCTGTCAATATATGGGCAATGCATTTAACCATGGATTTGCTTGTCCAATAAATAGCCTTTCACTGGTGTGATGCACGCACGATTAATGAAGTCAATTATAAACGATTATCACGTAAGCAATAAGATAATCGTAACGCAGCATTGTCACAGATTTGAAAATCCAATGCAATTCGGTTCTTCGATCATTACGTTAAATTGCAATTAATGAGATAAACTCGAGTAAAAAAATGAAAAAAAAAAGAGCAAGATACTTATCAGCTAGCAAAAAATCCGTTTATTTGCCACTATCAAAGAAAAGGAAGCTGCAAGCGGAGGAAGCAGAAAATGCAACGGTTTCTGTGGTACCTCGCAAAAAATTACTGAGAGTGTAGATGAGAAGAGGAAAAACCTTTTTCCGTTTCTTTCATTTCTCTCTCTGTCTCTCCTTTTTTCTTTTTTATGTAAAATGTGTAAAAATAAAAGATTCTTCTCACTAGGGCTTATCGCTCTAGTGCTACGGCCATTAGCCTGCATAATCGCGACTCTTAATGCACTCGCGTTTCCGCCGTTTCTCAGCCATTAAATTATCCTGCTGGATCGTTTGTCCGCCTCGAGCGTGGACCAAGTGTTTGCCAGAGGCTGCTGCAACTTATCCGTCAAAGAGAGCATCCATCTAGTGGCAAGAATACGTAACTGAGAAAATCCCTAGGGATTCGTCAAAGTCAAACGACATAACGTTTTCCAACAATTTTGCGCTTGGCCAGACTCAGCTGAGTTTCCGAGGAATCACTAGGATAATTGTTCCTCTAGATTATTTGTGCTTCATTTTTTATCACTGGCATTTTAAACATTATTTAATTAAGGTTAATTAAAATCCCTAAACATTGCCGGAAGTCAAACGATATCGTTTTCCTATAATTTACCAGCTAGTTACGCATAGTTGTCTTCGTGAATAATAATAGAAAAAATTTCTACTGTTTCCACTTTTTATACTCTTTTTATTACTACTGGTCTTTTAAATAGGTTTTGCCATTTCAAATTAAAAGTGATAATACTTTTTTTCACCTTTTTGTGATAAGTCGTTATTCAATCGCTTGAGTGACTGTCGAGTGCACCGATTGTCAATGGACCTGGAATTTTCTGCATCCTGTCTTGAAGCCCACGTATGCAAGTCCCTCGACTATAAAAGCCTCCCTGTGCCACGAGTTGCATTGCACTACCCAACCGATGCACTTTGCGTTCAAAGTGCAGACGACGTTGCACTGTTCGGCCTGCGCCATTACTGCACTGTCTGTTTGTCTAGAGAAAAAAAACTTTAAGACTCTGAAAAGTAAAGTTCATTCGGGATCTTATATGCACTTTGACGAGTTTCGATGAGTCATTACAGTAAATTGAGAAGTTTCAAATTCTGATGCAACAAAACGTTTTCTTACACGTTATAAATTCCAATTCATTTGATAACGGGACAAATTGATACAAGAAACTAGAAATCATTCTTAACAGTGACTAATCACGTTTTGTCGCGAAAACAATCAAGCGCGCAAAGTGCACCGTTGATTATCAGCTAATTGCACACGGTGCAACGCAGTGCAGTGCAGGCACGTAACGACCACGCCTCTAAGTGTATTATATCGCGATTCAGTATCAATAGCAAAAGAAATTCCTTCAAGTTCAGAGTCTGTCAATTCCTGATAGTTATCGATCGACCCAGCTGTTCACACCGTGACCCGGAATATCGTACATACGGGCATATTTATGCAACATTAACGCGACGCCCGTGCGCCATAAGCGACGCACTTACATTAGTGCGCTTATCGGGCCAGAGAGAAAAGAGAGTCGCTAATAAAGAAATTGAAAAGAAAGAAAAACCATGCGGCTTTGCAGCGTTACTTACGTGCGCCAATAACGTGTTCGCGAGTGCATAGAGTGCAGCGGTGCAGCGATGCAACGGTGCGCCTACTGTGCGTCGAAAGTGGGCTGCACTTCTCCCGGCGCCAGGCGTCGGTAGGCGCTCGTTTATAAACGGGTGACCTTTTCGAATTTCTAGGCTGTTGTATGCACTCGCGAACAATGCAATTTACAATGGATGACGCAAGACGCTCGTGGATGCACTTCGATCCCCACTTAGCTCTACAAGTCTAATTATTATGCACTCTTCATTCTCTTTTCATCTCTGCGCATCTAATCGGATATAATTAATATTCATTATGGACAGAATCTAGATCTTGATTATGCTTCGTAGATCATTGGTGCATATGTTAATTGATACCTTTGCGGTGTGCATTCTAGAGTGCATTTTATTTCAGTCGATATACCTAATTGACCATCCTGCCTTTTATAATGTATCATTAGCCAGTCATACTTAACTTGACCTTACCCTTTACCTTCTTTAGTATATACATGTGTGTCTGTGTGTGTGTGTGTGTGTGTGTGTGAGTGTGTATATATATATGTATATTATGCACGTAGCCAAAGCTAAGTGCTTCGTGTAACATGAGATTGAATACTTATACATATGTATACACTGTACGTAAATAGATACATACGTGTCACTTGGATTGCTCGGTTGTCACTCGCGTTAACTTCCGATGCATGCACTCTGGATGCACATTGCGATTGGGAGTAAAACGTGATTTTCGGCACGTGGCGCCGCCAGAAGCGACAGCTGTCCGATTAAATTGATACCGTTGAATTTTTCTTGATGCTTTGCGGATTCGGATACGCGTTTCCACGATAGACTGTTCTTTGACGTTTTATTAGTTTAGGAGAATTTCGTGAACACGGGATTCGTTTCCGTGAACGCTTTTTCGTTTTATTTGAAGTAATATTTTTTTGCAAAAAATTCGTTTACGGGAAATTATCAACAGGAGGGACGAGTAATGTACTATAACATTTTCCGTGGAAAAAATTGCATTTATTTTAAACGCATGAACTTGAACATACTTTATATACATAAGTAAGTTAGAGTAGTGAGTATCATGACGAGCCATTACGTATAATAATCTCAGAGGGATGCGAGGAGTTTTTGAAGTCTGCTGGGGTTGAAGAGGCAGGCAGTGTTTTGTTGAAATCCGGAAAAATCCAGAAATATCATATTCTTTTTCTTCTTTACCAGTGCCCATGATGCCCGTAACCGGCATGAACGCCACCATAACCAGCACCATGAGTCGTGATCTTTCCGGATGGACCAGCAATCACAGCTGATCCTGCGTAGGGGCCAGCTACGGCAGCGCCGCCTGCATGGGGTCCAGCAATCACTGCACCATGAGCAGCAGGACCTGCCAGGACGACGCCATGTCCAGCTCCATGTCCAGCTCCATGTCCATAAGCTGACATAAAAAAGACGTGAGTACAGGATATGACGCGACGAAGCAATTTATCATTAAAGAAACTTACCTCCTGCCCAACCAGCTCCGGCCCATCCGGGTCCAGCCCATCCGGCTCCACCCCATCCGGCTCCATCCCAAGCACCGCCATAACCTCCGTCAACATGAGCAGGCCCAGCAACAGACCCAGTGACAACAGCAGGCCCAGCAACAGCTCCAGACACGTGAACAGGCCCAGCAACAGCGCCGGAAAGATGAGCTGGTCCCACAATGGGTCCAGCGAGAGCCGCACCGCCTACATGAGGCCCAGCAAGACCAGCCGCTCCCAAAACGGGACCAGCAAGTGCTACTCCATGTGCGCCATGTCCTCCGTAGCCGCCATAAGCTCCACCCCACAAGCTGCGACGATCTCTTGGTCCAGCTGCTACCACGGCGACCAGCGCGAAGACGATCAGCTGTTGGTGAGTCGTAAAAGTGGAAACGATCATTGGAAATAAGGCCCAATCACAATAGCTCCTTCAATAACGTGCCCTGTCACGTGACTCGATAGTAACCAAACCAGAATTATACTCACGAAGGCTTTCATTGTTGCTTGCTCTGGATGATCAAGTGTGCCTCCAGAAGACTCTAGGCTGTCCTTATATAGGATTCCGTCTTGGCAACCGCGCCCCCGACTCTCTGATCCCTTCAAATCATATCTGACCGAGTCTCGCCCATCGTTCGGAAGGCCACAACTGCCACACCCAAGTATCCTCACTTAGACCCTTCTAACACCGAGGACGGTTGACCGCACGGCGAAAGAAACACGGCGAAAAGACACTTGGAAATAATAGGAGAGAAGGAATGAGAAGGAAGAGAAAAAAATTCAATGAAAAACAGACCAGACTTTTATCCCGGTGTAAAGGTGGCGCCAATTGACCGAGCACGTACTGCGTGTGGACGGGGTTGAATGCACCGCGATTTCCCATAACAAGAAAAAAGAAACGTATGCACCTGTGCAACTGCATTGGGTACCTGGCACTGGTGTAGAAGTGATTTCACAATGATCCTTTGACATTTTACCATGGATCAATTGACAGGGAATATTTACAACGCGTGTGCAGCGGCTGCACTTTATTGCATATTTCTACTTTATTCGGTTTCATTATTTATCTCACCAAGTGCATCGTCTCATCCTTAACTAACGAACTCGACCTTTTACTCTCTTATGAGAGTCGCTCCAGTTCTACCAACGATATTCGTTCGCCTGATCTCAAGATGGTGCACTAGGTTGCAGCAGGGCAATGCAGCAGGGCAGATACCTTTACCTGCCTTAGAAACCTACCTACTCGGAATTGCGATAGTCCTCAGCCAGCCATGCCAATCGGACGGGGATTCACGTAGCTAATGGTGAGACTGACATTTAAAGTCATTGTCTGCAGCGGATGCAATACCGAAGTGCAGTTTATGGGAGCAGCTTCTCTTGAAACGGACAAACCAAGGCTTCGGCCATAATCGTTAAAACTTGGAAGTGTACATGTACTCCTATCCTTACGTACCTTAGATATACCTTAAAGAGACCGGACAATTCGTACGTACGTATGGGGTGGTTAGAACTTTTATATTTAATAAAAAATTGTTAAATAAGAGGGATGATTTTTCCAAAATTTCTATGGGGCTAATAGGATCTTAAAATGTCCTTGAAACTCTGGCGAGAGACGGAAGTGTCATTGGATTACGTAGTGGAGCTAATGTGTAGCCGGTACCGTTTTCTCACGTATGACCTTGCTAGCGAAATAATGCACTGTCAGATTGTTATTGGAAAAAAAAAGTTAAGTACCGGGACTGCATAACTGCAACGCAACCCTCTCCAGTGAAAGGACCACGCCTTCACGCAAGATTATTGGTCCCTTGGGATACTGCTAAGGTGATACGGCTTCTTGCGGGGACATTTATATCCTGGAGAAGCGAGTCTCTTGCTGGCAGTATGCATTTTCTTCGTTTTACACGCTGTGCACGCTGACTGTACGTACTGCACTTTGATTTTTTATTTTAATTCTTACGTAGATTAATTAATATTGATGAGGATATTGGATTTGAGGTTGTGGTAATATTTGGAATTGATTTTGGTACTTTTGTTATATATTTTGGATAGATTCTTTTTTGGGATCGTACCAGTGATTTTGTGCAGTTATTATTATTTACATACTTCGTATTAATTAATTATTATGAGGGCTTTTGACGTGGTAATTAAAGGGGTTGTTCGAATTTAATTGAATCTGGTATACTAATCATTATTTCCTTGTGTGGCGTAGAGATGTTTTTTTTGTTTTGTAAAATTATATATTACAGTCGGAATTGTTAGTATCTCGTAATTAGTATTTTGTATTAATATCGCGAAACTTGGCCAATATGTAAATCGTGTTCATCCGCGAAACGTGTGTTGATGCGATAAGCTAGATTAGCCTAAAGCAGAGTGTAAGAGGGTGGGCTAAGCGTAGGCGTATTTCTTAAGGGATGTGAGTATTTCCTTCAGGGGGATGTTATTCAATTCGTAGCTTACGTCGAGATTTCGCTAGGCCTTTTCTAAACGGGAAAGGAATCGGGATTCTTTAAATCGCCCTTAAAGAAGCTTTACTGATTTCCCATGAAGTTTTCCTTTAATATTTACAACCCTTTACATACATAGTGAATGCACCCTTAAACATTACGTATTCGCGTAACCCATAGTGACGTGTGAAATTTTTATGATCCTTTTGAGTACTTGACACGTCCCTCGAATTTCAGCCGGGGGTGAACGATCTATATACTGTAAGGCACATAGGTAAATATTAAAATAGGGTTGAAAGGTATCTAAGGGTAGTTCTTTTATTTTTTACAATCAGAGTCGTAGGGTACAATGGACTGAAAAACATTTATTGGCCTCAGCGTGGACTTGGTGCAACCCCTTCGATTTTCAAGGTACCCAGAGGGGTGAGCAACCCTTCGGGACCACTTTGCGAAAGTGTAATTACAATCCCTTACGCGGATACGCCAGATCTTCTCTCAGTCGAGTTAAATTTTTTTTTCTCGCAATATCCCAGAAATGAGGCTAATAAATATGGTACATGAAAAACGGGAGAGGCTATTAATTAGCAGCCACCCCCGCAGTAAAATATCCCTCGAAACCCTTAGCGAGTAGAGAGCTGTACGCTTAATACGATAATTCTGTTACACCGACTCGTATTAGCTCTATGCAATTTTTTTTTACTTTTTTCCTTTTTATTTCTACTTTCTCTTTACTTTTATTGCGCAACTACCACGCCACCGCGCAGTGGTCCAGACAGTGAAAATCTTTCAACCAGACAGAAACTGTATTTAAACGTGTCCCTATTCATCCTCTGTGAATGCATCCGCCAATCGCAACCCCCTGTTATTTTCCATGGATGACAGGGGTGCCAATTCCAGCTACGGTAGTACGGATGCATCTTGCGATCCCGTGTCCTGCAAGAAAATATAAGAGAAAACTATTTCCTTTGAAAGGACGACTATGGAGGGACGAGAAACAAAAACAGTACACCTCTATTCAGGGATGATGGGTGGAATTATTAATTTCCCAAAGAACTTCCCGATAAGGATAATTGATAAGGGGCCCTATAGTGAAAACACCACAAGGATGTGGAAATTTTAGGGTTGGTAAGGCCCTTTTTGAAAAGGCAGAGTTATGGCCTCGATGCATTATTCAGGGGGTTGGAATTAAACGGCAACGTAAACAGGAGAGAAGGAAGTAAAGGGAGAGAGGGAAAAAAATGTGAAATATAACGAGGGAAAACCCCTAGGACTAGGGGTTGTAGGACGTTGCTTGGTTGTTCGGCATAAAAGGTCAGAGTACGTGTAACAGCGTGAACCGGCTGAACGGTTGCTGAACAATAAGTTCAACCCTTGCGAATTAGGGTGGGTGGGGTAGGACACTGTAGAAACGTCACAACCTGACGAGGACCTGATAAACTTTACCGAATTCGATTTAACTTTACGTTTTTTCTTGTTATAAGGGTAGAAAAAGTCCCAAGGGTGTCTCCACGCGGCATAAATGACAAGGGACTTAAGAAGGAACTAAAAAATTACAGAAAAAACCTAGAAAACACCATGAATTGACATAACAAAAAAAAGAAAGTTAATAAGACGAGTACCAAACAAATCTCTTAAAGATTAAATTTAAGTCTAAGTATCAAATTAAAAAAAAAACAATCGCACGCATGTTTTACGCATAATCCACTAACTCCCCCACCCCTTCCTCTTTATGAATTATTAATAAACTTTCCTCGTTACCTCCTCTAAAATTCAGTTACATGTAAATGCCTTTCGTCCAAAGACGATTAATGGAACCCGCTCCTCTCGGCTCGACGCATAACACTATCCATAGTCGCTTCCTCCTTACTCCACTCATATACCTCCTTCTCACATTTCCATTAGTTTCCCACGACTCTACGAACTTTCTCACGACTCCCACTCACGCGCCCAACAGATCGCAAATCAATGGCTGAAGATCGATCATTCCCGTGAATATCAAATGAACCAACCCCTGACTGTTCAGAAAAAAACTTATTACAAAAAAAAGATCATTAAAGAGTATTTTACAAAACGGGAAACGTGCACGTAGAAGGGGAGGAATCCTATGCTAGGTCAAAGGGCAGTCATAATCCGACCAATCTCTACAAGGGACACAACAAGGGTTTGGTATGGACGTTGACACTATTGATAAAATAAATAATGAAAAATAAAGGTTTTTTGAGTTTTAAATACTGATGCTTTATTTTATATAAAGTATTGTATAAATGTATAAACGCTATAAATACGTGGTATCTATCTATGGTGGTGGTGGGGTGCTAGTCGTGATCGCAAAGAAAGAAAGAAGAGGGTATGACGAGGGCGGGGTCAAAGGCCGGCGGCGGCGCGCCATCTATGTACATTACATTCACTCACGAGAGGTCACTGGAGTCACGGGAGTCACGGTTAACGGCTGACCTACCATAGTCCACCGATTTAGCGCGATATCTAACGTTAACATGCTATATGTATGTATATATAGATCTCTCCCGATACAAAAAGGAATAGATACTGAAGAGATATACGATAGAGTACACATATGCGGTACATAATAATACGAAATATTTATGTATGTTATTTTTAACTATACACCTATATATGTGTGCCTATGTATCGTGTTACTTCATTGTATTCGTGCGGTATATACGTGTATATATGCGTCTTTGCGTCTGTCCATATATATACACGTATAAACACATGTATATCTATGCATAATACATATTTGCATAATACGTGTAGGGAAACGAGTATGTAATAATATGTATGCTCGAGTTGCGGCAATGAGTATAACAACTGTGAGGAATGGACTATATACGATGACGTACGTGGTTATTCCTCATGGAGAGTGAGGGGGGTGGGTGGGGGGGGGGTGGGGCGAAAGAGAGAGATAGATATAGATAGACAGAAAGAGTGACAGGAGAGACTTAGCGTGAAAGAGAATGAGAGAGTGAGAGTGTCGGTCAGAGAGAAAGAGAAAGAGAGAGAGGGAGTTTGAGAAAATTTGAAATACTGGATAAACCAAGATGGCGAATATCGAGAGGAAGTTCGATATTCCGGAAACGGATTTTGCTACGGGTTAAAAAGTTACTGCTGATGACTTCGCGGCGGTACGAAAAGAAAATGGATTTCCGGTTTGACCGTGGAAATAAAACGTGAGAGACGCCGAGAATCGTTCAGAAAGCAGAACGCGTTCGAGAATGTTCCCGGGTCCTTTTTTTTTCGAAAGCTCTTGCAAAGGGAGCTTTGCGATACATCCAGTGGCCGGATGGGGTTGGGCTTTTCAACGAGTTGAAAATGATGGATTATTTAACGGTCAGGCGCGAGGGGTGTGTTTTAGCCCCTACGATCAATCCTCATCCTCGTCTCTAGTTTTATCCGATTTTTTTCTCGTACTTTACCGGTTTTGTCATCTCGCGAGCAGATCCATCCCCGTGTTGTTGTCGTCGCTGAACAGTGACAAGATGGTGGATACTATTTTTTTTAACGGTGCTCAAACCGTTGGGAAGAAACGAAGCTATCCTCTCGTAATCATCCAGAATGAATCCCTTGTAGTCCCAGTTCTCCTCGGGCCCAATCTCATACCCCTAAGACCTTTACTTCACTCCCCCTCACTGCTTCCGTTAGCTTGACTTTCGCTTGTCGTCATCTCTGTTTCCAAAGCTACTCAGTTCTTTGCATTGAAGCGCCGATTTCTCACATCTCGATACTCCCGTAACTCTCCGTGAACGCCATTGCTCCTTGGAAGTTCCATTGGAAATCACGTCATTTTCCTCCCGATGCTTGGATGCTTGTGGTCGATGATGGTAAAGGACGTTTGAGCGCGTGATGGATATAGATAGTGGGGTGAGAGTGTGGCGAGAATAAAGGGGAGAATATAAAAAAAAGGAGATTCAAAGATTGAGTGAGAGAGAGTGAGAGTGAGAGCAGAAAGTGGATGAACCGGTAGATAACTGTGGTAGGTATGCCGCCGTCGCCGAGCCGAGATCGCGTGGTCTAGATCGTCTACCACTTGCCAATGGGTGCGGGGATGATGGCTCCGTGGGAGCCGAGACCGGCATGGATGGCACCGGAGGGTCCGTTGATCACAGCGACACCGGCGTCGTGGCCGCCGATTCCACCGGGAATACCGGGTCCACCGCCAATCACAGCAATGGCGCCGGGTCCGCCATATCCTCCACCAAGACCTCCGCCAAGACCTCCACCAAGACCGCCTCCGAGACCGCCAAGAGCGAGACCTGCTGAATTGGTTATTTCACGTTGCTCAAGAGATGTTCGTATCCATGGTTGTGGGATAATGGATCTAGTATTTCGTAGGGAGGATGCTGTAGAATCTGGTGCGATACTTACCACCTCCAGCACCGATGACAGCACCACCTCCGAGTCCACCAGGAGCAGCAGCAGCGGCAGAGCCGGAGCTTCCGTCGTCACCGTTGATACCACCGGATCCGGCGTAGAAAGCGACTCCACCGTAGCTGGGTCCGACGAGGTTAGCAGTAGCCTGGGATGGTCCTACGAGGGTGGCAGTTCCCTGGGAGGGTCCTACAAGGGTGGAAGGTCCAGCAGCAGGTCCAACAAGGGAGGATGGTCCGGTACGAGGTCCACCAATGGATTTGGCGCCTTCCTGGGGTCCAACCAAGTCAGATGGTCCGCTCTGGGGTCCTACGTTGGCCTTGGGTCCTTCCGCGGGTCCGATGTCAGATCTTCCACCGGTGACTCCTACATTGTTGCGAAAGTTTCAACTGTTATCCCATCCTAGCGCATTGCAGCTCGACATTGACTGGCTCAGCCAAGGTGACCAACCTCCAGAGACAATTTGCTGAACTCCTGCAGCACCAGCTGCCGCCGCTGCTCCAGCAGCGTAGCTTGCGCCGAGTCCACCGGATCCCAAGCTCGATGCTCCACCCTGGAGGGATGCTGCGGTTCCAGCACCAGCTGCCAATCCACCGCTCAGTCCTGCGCCACCTCCGTGTCCTGCAGCTCCGCTGAGTGCAAGACCACCTCCATAGCCACCACTGTAACCACCACCGTAGCCACCTCCGTGACCACCATAGGAGATGACAGGGCCGTGCGCGATGCCGGCACGCGCCGTCGCCACAGCTAGGCAGGCGAACACAATCTGCAGGGTACAAAGAAGTGCTTTAATTACCCGCTGTTAAGCAATGTCGTTACTGCGTAAACATGCAACTTCCGAGAAGTGCATCGAGCCAACGAATAACGTTATTTTATGTATTACAAATAATACAGATAATACTTGGATAAGTATAGGGGGAAATAGTTATGGTAGCCATTGGCCTGTGCGGTTATGTTCGACGCCATGGATCCGATAAACATAACTGCACCTTTCACTTTAGATGCAAGTTATGTGCATCGCCCGAGAGTTCCGGATTGGTATAGATCACCGATTCGAATTACTTTCTCAGTTAATTTCAAAATTTTCTACGACTTAATAGTCCCCAAAGCGTGATACCGGTTCCTCGTTGGATAAAAATATTCGGTAGATATTCAGGAAACCAGGAAAAAGTAAAAGAAAATGCAACGTCAGCGGAATGCAACTAAAACTGCATATCTCTTTGCGCGGAATAGCCCGGGGTGTTGTTATGTCATAGAAGTTGTAACAAGTGAACACAGCCAGCGGAGCCAGTTGACTTCATAGGGAATTTCTGCTGGGCGACGAGTTCGCCTGCTGTAACGTTTCGTAATTGGAGTGATAGTGCACCGATTGCATTTTCGCATAGCTAATGATCCGGTTGCTCGACACCACGCCTAACCTGACCATATTAGGGGAAAAATCCACGACTCCGCGAGCACTGAGTCAGTTAATAGTCCCGTTTGCGAGCATACGAAGAAAGAGGGAGCAAAAAAAAATAGAGCAAACTACACAGTTTGTAGAAGTGCATATACGTACTAAGGCAAAACACCATGCAACGTTTTATGCAATCGACTTCACCCGGCGTAATCGGCCGTTACTCGATTCATAATTATCCGCCATTTTAGCTTGAGCAATGCTGATTTATCCAAACTTTTGAAACTGCACAGAGTATCATTGAGAACTTCAGTATTGTTTGCTCCATTAAAATTTGCCCAGAGATGCAACTCAGTATGCGCTTACTGTACTTTCTCGATGCACCGGTGCATCCTCGAGCTGTGTTGCATCTGCCAATAAAGTTCACGTCATTAAAACCGTGAAGACTGTCGGAATGAATTGTGTGAGAGAGAGAGAGAAAGAGAGTGAGACTAGGTAAGCAGCCGAGTAGCGAAAGAGAGAAGTAAATTTGTTTTGGCGTCTAATGCAAATGTGGACAATGCAACTGTATGCAATTCTATTGCGGCGGCGGTTCGGTGACAAGAGATAGATATCGTCGTAGGTGCAACAGGCCATAGAATGGGAAGTGGCGTTTAGAAAGGAAGTGCTCCGAAGCAATACGGAGGCTGCGCGATGACTAGAGAGCAAATTAGATTTATCTCGTAGCAGGTAAACCGATATCGGAACGACGCGTGCACATTGAGTGCATTGGAGACGGCGGGCGTCGCTGCATGTGTCACGCCCGGCTGAGAAGTTGCACTCGAGGAACATGAGTGCAACCTGGAATTATGCATATATCCAAGGTGCTCTTAAACTTTCACATCCCGTCACCGGACGATCGCGGACTCTATGTATTTACCTAACGACCGTTCGAGTATCGCCATTTTATTAGAAAATCACTTTGCCAGAGAGCTTCCGTTTCCGGGTTAATATATCATTGGAAATGTAGACGGAGTGAAATTCGCAAGCGGTCGCGTTCGCGTTATAAAAATTGCGACTATGCGATTTTTGTATTTATTCTCCGAGATAGTCGATTGGAAGGGATGCGTTTTGATCGCGATGCACATGCAGGCAATTTTCATGAATGAAGATGCATTCGATATGCATTCATTAACTGTACACGTGAATGCGAGGATGATCGCAACCGGTTTACGGCTCGTAAGTAGTAAGTAGTAAGATTGACTCTTTATGAATGAAAAGAAAAAGGCGGACAGTCGCGCAACAACGAGTTTACTGCAAAAAGGCCGACATTGAATTATGCTATTAACGTTTATTGTTACAGACACTGACCGCGATAGATTAATAAATATAATCCACGTTTGTTACCAGCGCTCGACAAAGTTACGAGTGAAAGTCTTTCCTCGAGAGTGAAAATTGAAGTTTTGCAAAAAAATTTAGTAATCAAGTTACCCGTAATTGCGTCGTATTTAAGCAAAGCAGAAAATGAATTTTAGCAAATTTTCTAAAGAAAAAAAGAAATAACAGTTCAATCTCGAGATACAATTAATTTAATCGGTTTTGCGTCATTGAAGAAAAGTATTGACTAATAAATGCAATGCGAGAACAATGGAGAAAGAATGACAATCGAAGCAGTCTGTTAATATTAATTGTAAAGGAAAATGATCCGAAAGAAAATGAAAGAAGATGCCCGATAAAAGGTGGGAAAAATCGATTATGATTTTAATTGGCAAAATGATGCTGAAGATGCGAAAACGACAAAGGACCCCGGCGAAATACTCACAAAGGCCTTCATGTTTGGTGTGTGTGTGGTGGGCTGGTAGTCCGGTGAATGACTGACTTGGGCCGGGCCGCTGGGCCTTATATACGGCTAACTCTAGTCTGGCCACGCTCCACAATCACCATCCTTTCGAAAGCCGCCCTCCTCACCCTCCCACCCTCACCCAGAAAAACCATAATCCTCCGAGTCTGCGAGTCCAGGCCGAGGAGCGTGTTCGATGGATTGGATGGTAAGATGGTGGTGGTTTACTAGGTTGGTTGTTGTAGTTCGTAGATCGACGCCATCGACGCCATCAACTACGACTTCGTGGGCTTCATGAACGTCGTTGATATTCTCTGTCATGGGGCAGAACTACTACCAGGTCCGAGCGATCCTCGTAACCGTCGCCATGGCACCGGGTTACCTGGTCATTCTTTTAGGTATGGCGATCACTTTGTTGTATTACTTAGTTGCTTAGTTCTATAGTCTACTTTAGTTACAATTGCAGTTGCAGTCTTTAACGGTCACGCTAGACGGCGCAGGTGCACCAGAAATTGGGAAATTCTGGTTTACGCGGATCTTGAAGGTGACTGATGCAATTCTATGGGGAATTACCGATTGTTGGAGTTCTAAATGAAATGGATGTCTTTTCTCATTCTAGCGATGATTTCAGATCATCGATCGTCTGGAATACATATTCATCAATTTTTGTGGTACTCTTGAGAGTATGGGTGATGTAAGGACTTTTCGTGCAGTCATTATAAAAAATATGATATTCGTCTCCAAGTGGGTATTTTTTGGCTTAATGTGCTTGATGACGAATTTTGAAAAGAAAAAATACTTGGAACTGCATTGTAATGCAAGCCTAAGTACTGATGGTTGCAATGACGAGAGGGTAGTGGGAAATGTATTGAGTGGTAAAATTACAGGTTGCCGAATGGCCTTAAGAGACCTGAATTCTTTTCTAAATAGATTGCCTAGCGCGGCTTGTTACTTATTACCTCAACCTACTAATTTCTGCGTTGCACGTCGAAACAAGAGCGAATCACCGCCAGAGGGGTTGCTTTCCATCGCGAGCGACAACTTCAATTACATTACTTGCCGTCCCGATTTCAGCGATCAATCAAAAATACATTTTATCAAACTGCGCGATAAATTGCTCTGACAATAGAAGTAGGATTGCGTTAAGTTCTCGATTAGAAAAAAAAATAAATTAAAGAAAAATCGGTCCTAATTAAAAATTCTATTTTCGCATGTTCCGTCGTGGACGCCTCCGCCGATTAGAAATTCATCACCACCCACGCGTTAATTAAGAATAAAAATTTTGAAATCAAGGTCACGCTTCCTTTCCTTCGTGCCTCCCCCCCAACCGTTGCCGCCTCCTCAACAGGTTCCCGATCCTTGCCGATACTCGTTAAAATTTTTCCAACGATATCCTGGAAAGTGAAAGCACATATATTTGGAAGTGGCAAAAATGGCCACGTCCAATGGCCGATCCCCTTACCAACGCCTATGCCTATAACTATACCGATACTCCTATAACTATATTCATACTTTTCGTAGGTACCATTAGCCAATATAAAAGGCACAGTACTCACCATAATGATTCTCATTTCGTCATCAGAAGCCGAGCGCGCGCCGTTGCACTTACTATTAAAAGTAAATTAATCGGCGTCGATAATGCCCATAAAAAAAAATTTAATTGTCATTTCATCCAATAAATTAGTCATTATGCAACGAAGGCGCGAATAAGCACTTATCCGTGACGTGAACCGATATAGAAGCTAATTAGCAATAAGTATCTGTGATAATTAAAAAAAGAAAAGTTCGAATTCACCACCACCTATCTAATCGATCTAACGAACTTGATGACTCGTCCAATGATCATTTTCCAACGGTCCACTCAGCTGCACCAAACTTGGTATCGTTGTATTCCCATGAGAAAAAACCGGCTGCCTCGAAGCCGTCACCAGGAGATCAGCGAATCCTGTCAGGATCTATAGATTAGATTATCGTGACGCTAGACAAAAAGCTAAGAAAGGATAAAAAAGGAAATGATGAGCAATTAAAAAAAAATTCCTATAAGAGGCAAATCATTTATTCCCAGTAAAATCGCTTAACCCGGTCGCTAACGATTGATGACCTTTTCATTCATAGCCGTTAGAATAAGAAAAAAAAAGGGAAAGGAAGGAAAAAAAGCATTTCCCACGATGCGTACGGCCCTGCAAATATATACTGGTGTGCTTACATTCGTGGACTCACTCGAGTTTCCCCCATGACTTGCTAATAACTGTTATTCAAGTAAAGAATAGTATTTCCAACGTTATTTCTGGACTTGGTAGGAATTCAAAGAAAATTGTAGTAAAAGCTGCATAAATATTATGATAGAATTTATCGTAGATATTACGTATATAATAATTACGCAATATACTCTCATCTGTGTATATAACGTTATAAACAGTCCTTCTGTGTACCCTCTGTGTATTCTCCGTGAGACAATTCTACCGTATTGCTAACCATAAGGAACTGACTGTTGGTTTGTACGTTTGAAGCAGCGCCAATAGATACAATGTCCGGAATTTGCATAGAACGTTAGAAGGTTCGACCGATGCACCTGGAATTGCATAGGTGCATGTATACGCGAGGGATACGCTCGATTCGATTCGTAAACTCTGCGTTCGCGCTTTTGCTCTAATTTTTATGTAACACTAGGATGTGAAAACGGAGAAATTTTTATTCATGAAAGACAGCGCGGCGAATCCATGGGAAAACTTCCTTCTATTTAATGCAGTAAAGGATTATGTATATGCATATATTGTTATGGCGTTATATTTATATATCCTTGGTCTTACGTTTAACCAAGCTTAGCTAAGTTAATCGCGTACTGATAGATTTTCATGAAATCTAAACGAAGCGTGGTAGTAACGGTGATTCTTCAACTAGTTTTCATGGGGTTTCTAATGGGGTTTCAGCTATTTTACTAGAACAATAGAAAAGATTGTTAAGTCTCGGTAGCCCGGCTACTTCGATACTCGTGCACGGTGCAGACTTGAGACTTTGCTTCGGCAAACTAGCTCGAAAGTACGTTACGCAATAGCTTGAGTAGGACAGAGATATAGAGCAGTGTGGGCTACCACTGCCCGCCATAGAATATAGAGCTGCCCATCATTTCCGTGTTCTGTCCGCCATACTGCTCCCATATTATTCTCCAATCCTATCAATACACAGCTACAGATTTCCGTCACTGTCTCGCCAGCTCTCACAAAGGAATACCACATCTTTTCCATTTTCCGTAAACCCACTTTTTTTGTCACGACGTATCCAATACTATGGTTATTAAAAAAAAATTTTCTGGGCACTTTTACAGTTTTTTGAAAATGAAAGAAAGTGTTCTAACCTTATCGATACGCGTTATGTTTCCTTAATTCTTTTTTAGCTCATTTTCCGGCGGGCTCGACTATCCACTTGTCATCCTAATTCATTGCGTCATAGAACTTCCGGTCTCGGTAAGTAACAGCTACTTAACCAGAATGCATTTAGTAGCGCAGGGTTGGCCGATCGACACTCGCTCGCCGATTCCCTCGCTCTCGCGAACAAGCAAGACACGCCTATCTTATGCTTATATGTGGAGATCGGTTAGAGCGCGTGCCCATGCGTGTAGAAAATGCTCTGGTTCACGCTCCGGGAATACCCTGGTACGTTAGACAGAAACTGGCGTACAGTCGAAAACAGAAATATCTAACGAATAGTCGAGTGGCTAGGTGTAACGATGTGCATTACACCAGGAGGCTAAGTATTGCTTGGGTTTACTAAAAGAGAAGCAAGAGAGAGAATAAAAGGAGAAGCAGAGAAATACAGAATGCAATATATAGAGCGAGAGAATTCTCATTGGGCGTTTTCGCTTTCCAAAGATTACGCGGACATTTACCAACTTGGTTTACTGCAGTTAACCGATGGAAACTGCGAGTATGGTTTTTCGGATACGATTTTCAACCACGTGGGATTCCCATGACGATCTTTGAACGTCCAATGGAATTGATTGGATTTTTGATTTGATATTAAAAAAAGATTTTTTTTAATATCTTTTCCCTCATCCTCTCTGGGGGCGGGAGGGGGAGGGGTCGGCTTTTTTGGTGTTATACAGCTGAGGGTGGGGGTGGTGGGGCTGTTCAATTGCGCGATCCGCTGCATATTAATGAAGAGAATCAAGGTGGGGGGAGTTGGTTCGCGGGCAGGCGAGCGTAGCGCGTAAATGTTGAATAATAACTGCATTCCAGGTGCATAGGTTGGCTATATATATCGGGCTAAGTGCGTTTAGCCGAGCGTTTATTAGCCACTCGCGTTTCGCTCTCCGAGGAACAAAGTGCCATTTTAAATGGCTGACTAGAAAGAGCCGTTACTACTTGGATATATTTACGGAGTCTTTGATCGCTTTGAAAGTCGATGCTAATCGGATCGATATAATCGTACAATTATTATTGAACCACGCTCAGACGGGGTGGTGCGAAGTAAAATGGAGGGAAAAAAAACATTCAGGCCGAACTCTCCTCCGAGGAATGTGCATTATGCATTGGAATGCAAAACCCCCTTGGGATATTTCTTTTCTATTCGGTATATAACCGTGACTCCTACTCCAGATAACTTCACACGTATACAGATATATGGATATATCGTCGAGGTACTATTTTTCATGCAAAATCGAATTCGCAAGGAGTCCGACGTCTTTGCACGGCGCTAATGCGATTTTTACCTAAAAAGGAGAAAATGCACTTTCTGCATATTCGCGAGGGATTCCTCTTACCTGCATAGTTTAATGCAATCGCAGAATGCACCAATAGTGTCGCCAGGGTCGGCTTGCGCAATCACCTATCTAATACCGTTCAATACGGATGGACCAAGTTTTTTAACAGCATCCACGACCTTAGAATGACATTCTACGACGAGTGAAAGAAATTATATAAAAAGTATATTAAATTTTAACGCTAATTATTTCATTTTAACGCTTTAACCTAATTCAATGGTCCGACGTTGTACTTTCCTAATATAATGATACAGCGAATATAGGATTTAATGTATCCTCAAATATAACGTCCAAGTACACGTCTTTATTTTAAATGACGTTATTGCAATGATATCTGAAGAATGAATGCACTCGGTGCATTTATCCACGTGAACTGCATTAAAAGAGGCACGTTCGAATTGGCACGTAGCTTAGTAGAGTATCGCGTTGGTAGCCTCTGCCATCTATTATATGTGTATATATATACATATATATATGCATCCAGTGCAACTCGCTCTGGAATACAGCCCTGGACTCGAGATCATGACATTTACTATGAATCGTTACTTTCTCAGCCATAATCGTCTCCCACACGAACTCTTTTATTTGCTTAACCTATCACGTTTCCTGACTTCCTACGAAGAATGACGGTGGACATCGAGGAAAATGGCGATAGAAAGTAACGCCTTAAAAACCGTCTCTTATTTGAATGCTGACATGACCATAGCGTACGAGGTGGAGGCTGTCGCCATTTTTGGCAAATAAGAAAGGAGAGACAATAGACTGGCTAGCTGGAGTGTGAGCGAGATACGACAACGGATTTGAACAATGACGACGGGGATTTTTGGTCTGTTAGGATCTCATTGAAATATGAACACGAAACGCACCGGAAACGTAACGCTAATTTCATTTACGTCAATTAGTTTGTCCGCAGTCCGTACTAATTAGCGACTACGTATCGCCTATGGTGTTTTTGTGAGGAAAATTCATGAGATTTCAGTCACCGTGGAACAATTGTTTTTGTTGCCTTCCGCCACTGCGAACCGTCGTAATTTGGTTACGCCCTTAGCTACAGGATGGATAGAAAGGATTTTACCTGAACTTCCTAATTTTCTGTCATCCTTCCTGTCCCCTTTTTTTCATCCCCTCCTTTACCCATACCCCTCTGCATAGTCAAACTTTCCAACGAACACGGGACGTAATGAAATTTCGAAAATTTCATCTATAAGTTCATCTTTGTTGTTAATAATTAACGTGAAAAAATTCTTTTTTTTTCTCGTATTTATATATTAATATCGAGAAAATGCAAGCTTAAAGACTTCCCAAGTATTTTCTGCTCTGGTATGACGTTATTACGTAAAATCGTAGCGGGACCAATCATCCGATCATAAAAGTGATTACTGGCTCGGCTAGATGAGGTTAACGAGAGCGACATCTAGAATCACGGAAACACGTGATCCCAGACTACATACGATGTTACACGTATTCAATATAGGTGAGTGCAGTGGTTATAGCCGATATACTCGCGAAACGAATCGTCGAGCCGCGAAACCGCAATATTGCGAATTAACATCCGATCGGACAGCAAGTCCCTGATGATTGGTGCTGAGGGGGTGGTTGGGAGGGGGTGGATTGACACGACGTGCGAAAACGAAAAGGCAGAAAACGAAAGCACCTAAGCGCTATATTGCCGGAGCCAGTGAGTAACTCGTTCGCTTTGCGCGTTACGCAAGACGCCACGCCTAGGCCGTGGCCGAGCGCCGCGGCGCGCAGCGTCGTGGCCGTTCTGATGTCAGTAGCGACTCTTATTGCCATTGCTACTATTGCTGCTGTTGCTGCTGGTACCTTGCACTGCATGCATGGCACATATCGCGCGGTCTCGTTCAGTTCTACGTCATACGTATATATATATATTTACGTGCTATATAATCTATAGATAGTTGAGATAACGATCATTTTATCAGAATCCCTGGGAGTTGATAAGGATTATGAATATAGTTCCTGACGTCCACTCGATGCGGAAGTCTGTCAAAGAAACAACTTCCTGTTAGATTTTACAACAAAAATTGTATAACTTATCGCTAGAATTATAATGATAGCGTAGAATATTTTTGTTGTTGAGATTTCATCAATTCAACGATAATACGTCACGTGGCGTTATCAGTTATCATTTTGACGTCGACTGTATTAATATCGACGTATAGCCGTTACTGCGGGCGAAATATCGTTTTATGAAATATGTATGGTACATATATCTATGATGGATTATTATTGCGAGTTTATGGGTAATCCTGGACATTGCAACTCGAATGCATCGTTGCACCTGTGCACTGGCAGTCACCATAGAAACTATAGACTCATCTCTGTTTATTTTCGGTTTCATAATGACTATTTTGATAATAGAAATTTTCTTTGATACTATATCTTGCAGTAGTTCTTACATATACTTAGAAGAAGTATCATAAAATTATTAAGTATTACCACGCTCCAGATTCGACCGTACTACAGGCCGATCCTGATCGTCTCGTAAAACTATTACGTGATCAAAGTGCGGTTTTTGATTGACCAGCAGTATAACGTTCCAAGGCGTTATAGCGAACGGGGTATATAGATACTTCGACGAAAGGAAAAAAAAGCGGCGTTTATCGATAGAAATGAAATTATGCACTTTCGCGGAAATTCGTAATCGATAGAATCAAGATATCGGTCGTTAAAATGACGATGCGATGTCTTGACGTTACAATTTGGATTTCAGATTTAATTATGCAGTTGTAGAATTATCACGAAGAATGTAAATTAAACGAAAGCAGTTTTTATGAATTATTAACTTTATGATAATTTTTCGTTGCTTTATAGATCATTGAAAGTTCGTCATAAGGATAATCCTTAATCCTAGCGCTGAGGGTTGTCGGGTATTTGAAAAGTGCTAACACGTCAAAAGCAGAAAATCGAAGCCGCACAGTCGAATGGTCATCGCGTACGTGTAGGAAATTAATTGGATTACCCGATGATCACTGATTTTCCCTACTCCAAGTGCAGCCATTGTACTGTTTCGTTTAATCGAGCGTATCTCGAGTTCGGTCAATTAATCGTTCATAAAGTGGTCCTCGGATCTGTCCTCAGCATCCGAGCAAGAGTCGTGGACCAATCGGGTATAATTCTCGTTGAAAATTTCTCCGGTCCTATACGATCCTCTGTTGACTTTATTTTTATTTCTTATATCGGGACTGAAGCAGTTTTTGGGATTTTTACCGAAAAAAAGGGAAGGAAAGAAAAATTCGTCGTTTCTAGGGAAAATTACTGTTGTAACAGGAAGTCGAGGGAGACAATAAGAAGATATTATTTTGTTATTCTCCCTTTGTCACTTCCGCTCCGGATCTCAGTGATTCTCAATCTTCTCTTATCGCAAAAATTTTTTAAATCTTTCAGGAACCAAGATATACTGATTAATTAATACAGATTACATAATTTTCATTATAATTTATTGCATGCAGCTCGTACACAGATTTTACCACAATTTACTGTCGTTATCCTTAGATGCTGTCATAATCGAGCTTAATATTCACATTTGACAGCTGACAGCTGATAATTCGTAGCTCGGTATTGTTATCAGGAGAAGGACTGATGAATTTTCGCACGTATCCTTGCATTGGCAGCAGGTGAAAGATGGCTGTTGCCTCCGGCGGAAACGTAATACGGCAACATTGTAGAAACTGCACGTCCTGAATGTTGCAATGCGTTTGTGGTTTACTCTCTAGCTTGGCACAGCGGCAGCGGAAAAAACGCTGCGGAAAACATAGCAAGCGTGTATATTTACAAGTGCACTTCGTCAATCCCCCGGGAGCACGTGCATCTCTGTGTGTTTGTTTCTTTTTTTCATTTTTTTTAATCCTTTTTTCGCATTCTTTTTTCTGCATCACTCCTCTCTCCCGCCCACGCGCAATCGTCTAACGCGTGATAGCCGGAGAGTGTCACGCGATAACGAGAAGCATTGCGGCAGAGAGATTGAAAGATACAAAGAGGAAGCTTTCAATGAAAACGGCGTGAAAGCTGTCGACGTGCGATTTCTGGTTTTATCGACGATCGAGCGGAAACGCAAGCTGCCCTGAAAAATCCCAGGGATTCGCTATGGGTAAAAGGATAAAAAAACGTAGGCAAGAGCGAAAAGGGAAAAGGATGCATTTCGGTGGAAGGAAGTGCAACGGCCTTGCCATTGAACGCCCATCGATCCATTAACAATGCACTTGGTCGATACAGTCACAAGAAAATCTTGGCGATCCGGTTGCTCCTGTTGCTATTCCTTTTCTATGCATTAGTGAGATTTTTCTTATCTCACATTAGAACGCTTCTGACTTTCTTTCGCACGTACTTTCCGCGGTGCACAGGACCTTGCAGATTCAGTGATGCATGCAGTTGCATAAGGTCGACAATCCGTCTCGCAAGTAACGGCGTCTCGTATTCCATAATGCACCGTGAAGTGCCGCTGCGGATCATTCGACATTTCTTTTTTTTTTCATGGGATCCCATCGAAGACAAGAGTCATTGGGTACCCTCGTGCGTTTTCATGAAAGCGTGAATATTTCGCCGGTTCGGATTCACTGGAGAAATACAATGGAAAGGTGGTTCGCTACTTGACTGACAATAAGTAAGATACCGGAAAGCTCGATCTCATCAAGAGAATGAAATGCAAAGCGAAGCGAATTGTTCAAAAGAGAGAAAGAGAGAGAGAGAGCGAGAAAAAAATGATAAAAAGCTCGAGGTGAAGTATGAATCAGTGAACCGTGGAAAAGGGGTCATAGCGTGGTCCGTTGTTTTGAAAGAGCGAGAGACTGTGAAGTAAGAGAGAACGAGAGAGACGGTGAGAGGGGGAGAGAGAGAGAGACGAAAGGAGTCTAAGCTCACGGCGTGATAACATAATAATGCTCTGAGAAATCCGTTGCGTAAGATCGCATGCTACGCCCAGATAGCAGTAGGTAGACTATGTAGTCAGGCACAGCCGTAGGTTTCGCGAACGTTATACCCAGTTGCCGTGGAAAACGGCTGGTTTCTATGTGCGTTGCGTGACGCTCGTGAGGCGGTTGCGGTCGCCAGGGCGATGCCGTGGCTGCGATTAATTAGCGGCCATTTGGATAATGCCAATTAATTTTCACGCCGCGATTAACGCCAGCTCTCGGACTGATCCCTGCCCCGATGCGATTCAACTTTTGCGAATTTTCGCGAACAGCTCCAATCGCCGGGCGACAAAATCGGCTTGCATTTCCGTATAGAAGTCGTTTGCTATTCTAATGCGATTAATTACCAATCAATAATATTGACGTATACTAATCAATTTACGGTGCAATTAACCAGGACGAAATGACCATTAGCCCTTCTGTCCTCGGACTGAAATCCTTTCCGCAAGCGTTTCCGTAACGATTTCCGTATCCGCGTACGGATAATTAAACCGGAAGTTATCCTACCAATCCTGGAACATTGGTCTGGATCAATTTTTTTTTCCAGAATTTCCATCCACGTTTTATAAACATTCGAATAATTAGTTTGTCAAACGGAAGAATTTAATTTCAAGTTAATTGTTAAGGGATACAAAAAAAAAGGAGAATTAGGGAAAGTACACAGTTCCCATATGTAATACCATTTGAGAATGAATCGTACGTAAGTTTCCATACGGCGATTTTCCGTACGGGAAGTCGCGCTCGCCAATTGTTCGACCTCGCCCGATCGCAATCACGTATTGCGACAATTTTGCAATTAATTTATCGAGCCGCGGAATGCGCCGCGTTTGCAATTACTTGAAGGATCGAGTTGGGTGCATTGGCTGCACGCGTTCCCGTCGCGATTTGAAAGGTTGATAACGATACGGAATATAATTACAAATTCGAGCAGGTATCGTGGCGTTAAAACTAATACGCGCCAGAGCATTATTATTATTATCATCATAATCATCATTATTATCCAAGAGAATTGAAGATTGCGCAACGCACGGGATCTTACGTTATTTCAAATTGCACAGTTCATCCTCTTACCGTAACGCGTTATGTTTTCGATTTTATTTCCATCGAGTCACTCTCTCGATATTATTATTAATTTTCGTTTTTTTTTCATCATTCTTTAATACCATTCGTACATAACCGGATGTCTGACATGTACCAGGAACTCCCAATCGAAAGTCCAATCGTCCACCAATCCTAAGCGTTGGAATAACTTTCACGAGTTCCGGTCATTTTTTGCTTGACGTATTAATGGACGGAATTATAGTGATGCAGTAAATTTGACTTTCGGTCAGACAGAACCTCCGTTACTATTCTCCCTACTTATCTTTTCACTTTTAACACGACGTTCACCGGTCATGTTTTTATTATCGCGTCGATCGCCTCCCGTTCCTTTTGTTCCTCCTGTCTGGCGCACGCAACGATTCCCTACTTAGTTTCCACTTAACTACCGTTTAACGGCTCGAGCGCACTTTGATGAGCCGATGACACTCGATGACGTAGCGATTTAATCAGGTCAGATATTGAAATTTATTGGTGCAGGAAGTGGAATACAATTCGACTGCAGTCCGCGTGACTTCGGATGGAATTCGAGGACTGCATTCAATGCCCTTGACGATATACTCCTGCGGGACGAAGGATTAAAGGGAACCGGCAGGAATATTGTCCTGTAGATTCGAAGGATCGTCCTTTGAACGTTGCCGCCCAGACTTGGTTACCATAGTCCAATGAACAGCTGTCAGGTGATCATTAGCTAGGAGTACCGCACTTAATGACTTCATACTGTATCGATTTTGCGTGTGTATTAGTCTTATCAGTGATTTCTATCTGGGCGATCGATCTGCCGATCAAACGTCAACTTGGGACGTTGAACGTTTGAAGGTTCGAAAAGATCGAAAACATGGATGACCGTTAGTCGGTATTAGTATCGAGAAGACTTGTATCTGGTTATATCGATTTATCATTGATAAACGAGATTTATTGAATTTTTTTATTCAATTCGAAATCGTTCAGTCGATTTTATTCGAGTATATCCGCTTTGATATCATAAATATAACATTGTGCATATCGTTTGATAAGGACCTGCTTTCCGGTCTGTTGACTTTTCCAATATCTAAGAACGTAGCTTGAGGTGTATATATATATATGCAGGACCTGTTCTACGATGGGTCCTGTAAGATACTAAACAGGATCAAAGGAGAAAGTAGCGGGTACTTTCTTAGGATAAATTATAGCGATTGTCCTGCTCGGAGTTTTAAGCGTTATTAATAGCCAGCGACCTGCCCTACGTGTCCTGATTGGTGGAAATACCGGTCGCAGGAGCGGCCGTGTCTCTCTGTCGCTATGCTGCCGTCTTGTCGTGTCGCCATGTTGCAATTCTACTGTTTCGCTCTGTTTATGATTCTCCTTCGTTGTGCAGAAGTGCAGCGTCCTATTTGCTGCTCGAGGGAAAGTTTTAATCCTACGATAAGCGTACCCCAGGATGACACTTCCTTTTATTACAGGACTATCTGGTGATAGGGGATAAACGCAAGGACCCAATGAACGTCAACTAGCTTACAGATAGGAGAGCCAGGATAAACAGTGAGTAAGGGAACATGTTTACAATAACAACAGTGGTACCAATCAAACAATGTGATCCTGGTATCCTAGAATCGTCCTTGAGAAAGAACAGCTGTTCTCTCTCTCATGGCTTCTGGCTTTCATCCCCTGTACTAATTTCAACCCCGACGATAAACATCCCCTCCCGTTGCATCGTATAAGCTCGAATCACGTATTAAAGATCTCGGATCTCAGAATCTCGGAAAATGGCGGGAATTTTTCAAAAGTTTGAATTCTTACGTTCTTTTTTTGTTTTGTCAATCCAATTTCTTTAAGACGGTCATCCTGAAGAGAGTTGAAAAAAAATGTAGTTTCTACTACGAACGATTAATTTCCGATTGGCGTAAAAGTTTCGGACGCGTTACGCTCGATGCATTCGAGTGCATCGATGCAAGTGCAATGCGAAACGCGTCCTATTTTTATGTCTGCAGTTAAACGCGATCGTAAAATCTGCACGGTTCGATCGGAGAATAACAAAGAACGAGAGAAATTGTCGAATTTTTATCGTTGTTCAAAATTTCTTTTTTCCTATTTATTACCACTTGCTTCGTCATACGTTCAGCCTGGAATGAATTTCACTCAATGAACAAGGGGGGACTGACGAAAATTTTCGAAAATACATAAATCAACACCATGTTGAAATTTACCAATTTGCACGTGTACCTTCGCGTGATAGGTACCAAGAAAAAAAAAGTAACGGTACCTCTCCTAAGTGCCTTGCCAAAGAATAATGTTACAAAGGAAGAATGAAGGAGAGCGTGACGTAAGGATCTCTTTTTTATTGTCGATGATTGTGAGGGACATCGAGTTAGTCAATTATACATATTTCGGTCGAGTAGCATTCACTTTCTATCTAAGAATCACACGCGAATTCGTGTTCCTTCTTTTTCTACTTCTCTGCGTTACATATTCCGTCTTCTTTTTTTTTTTTTTCTTGCACCATTTCCGGCGAGCGGGCATAAAAACGCGGCTTTAACGCATATATATATATACACACACAAATACAGAGACGAATAAAAGAAAATGGACGAGGCGTTCGCGGTGACCCGTGGCTCTTTGTACTTTTAAGGACTATTCCTTGAGGAGAGACGTAAACTTTTACGGCTATTATTCAGGTTCGTTCTGTAATCGTTTATCCATTAGGAAATTTACAGATGCAGGAATATATATATATATGCACGTAAAGGATAGTGGGAATCAATGCTCGTGGTCCAAAGATCAAATTGAGATAAAACAGGTAAAATGATATGTATATGACTGCTTTTATATCGAGGATCAGACTTTTATTCGATATAAAGTCGAATTGATCTTGACTTCTCGAGAAAGGATTCTTTTTCTCTTGATCGATCAGCAATTCGATCGATCATTGTAAAAAGTATAATTTACCGGATATCGTTGGAAACGTAATTGAATTTCGAGAGAGTCGAAATGGCTTCTGAGCGACGTAACGATCTCGTTCCTTGTTTTTTTTTTCATGTCCCGTTGTACTGTGTGGTCCCGCGCAGCTTCCGCGACCCCTTGAATATGCAACGAGATATTGTAAATTCGAGCCGATATCCAATATACTTTTGCCAATGAAATCTCTATCGAATTACAATGGCGTCTCTGGCGCGTCAGCTATACGGATTTACTGATTCCACAACTTTTTCAATTTCAAGATTTTTCGTGCAAGAACTCGGGACACGGATGAAAACTCATTGATAGGTATTATGCAATTTTTCATAATTTCAAATAAAATTATTCTCCTCACGTTGTCGAGAACACGGAGAGCTTTCCTTGCTCGAAAATTCTGGCTGACAAGAGAAAAAAATGTTTTTCAAAAAAATAGAAAAAATCATAACACGAACAACGTAACCTAAACGATAATAAGAATGCGTGGTAAGAGAGTTGAAAAAGAAAGTAACGCCAGATCGATCAGTACCGAGGTAGGAATAAAAAGTTAAGAAAAAAAAAAAAGAAGATGGCTGCTTTACAAGAAAGCCTTATACGTAGCAAACGTAAAACATTTCAATCGAAAAAAAAATTCATAACGCAAGTCACTGGTCGTTGATTGAGTTAATAAATAAAAAGAATTATTTATATTCCTCGCAATGCCTACTGCCTATTACAAAACCTTAGTTAGGTGTCTCCGCGAGACACGCAGGCCGGTAAACACAAAAGCGTGAACAGTCGAGGACCGTCGAGTGGTACCAACTTGACGCCTTTGAATGGCTAATTACTTCCGCAAATTGGTAGAAGCGTCGACACTGAGGACGTCCCGTCGAGTGCAACCGTCTCGAGCTCCGTCATTGCTGCCAACCTGAACTGAATACAGTCCGAATTACATTGAGGCCACTACAGGCATATACTATTATAACTACCTACGTAGCCAGTGTAGCCACAACATCCTCCTGGCGATTTGCGAATTGTTGTGCTCCTGGCTAGCTGAGAACGATTTGCTACCGTGCATTGAGAACGAGGCGCTACTGTATGACGGAGAGGAAATCATTTGTAGCACGTAGGTTGGCAGTAGCACAGGAATGATTGCCGACGATTGACCGCGGGGAAAGTATTTTGTGAAAATAGAGTAAGTAAAAGTGAACGCGTCTGTAATCGGCTGTCTCGTTAAATCTGGGTTAAGAAAAATATATGTATTTATCATTTTTATTTTATTTGCAAAAATCTATGACGGTCCGAGAGCAATAGCGCGGTTGTAGGAAGACGAAATTTTTCAAATAAAAATAAAAGATTCATTAATGGTTATTTATGATTTTATAGCGATTGGTAGGACTGATAATGCATCTGGGGATATTGATCTGTATCTGTGTATACGTATGCTATAGATTTCAAAATGAAATCTAATCGCACTTTCGCCTAATCCGGACTCTCTATACCAATAGTTAACTAGCTCGTACTGTTAAGTTGGACACCGTGTATGTACACGAGAGCATGCTATAATACTGGGTAACGTTTGTAAGAAAAGGTAAGCAGTGTGCGTTTACCAAGTTCCCGTAACAAAACCGGACTAGTATCTGCGCCTTTTCCAGTGCGGCCTGCTCTCGTTTCAACGCTCGTTAGAAATATTTCAAATCGGTCGCCATTTAGAAATCACCACTGGTCGCGGCGGTTTTACTCAAAAACCCGTGAATCGCCTTAATGCACTCCAGCTGCTGGTATAACGATATACCACTGGATTAATTCGACAGTAAGTACACGCGGTAAGGGTAATTTCTTTGCTAAGTCTTAGCGGGACCGTCAAATGGGCACCCCTCGAACATCCCCTTAATGTGCCAAATCCACCCTCGCAATCACCATTAACTCGGCGCTAACGGACAGCTGGTTAATTCGAGCGGACCAGCATGCTTGTCAACAAGATGTTACTCTGTGACAAGAATTATGATTACGTGGAAAATCTTCTCCGGGAACTACCCCTTGGCGAGGAGGGTTGAAACGGAAGTGTATGAGGAAATTCAAAATTTTTTTTTTTCTATAATTTCCTCCCTTATCGAATACAAAAGCAATCCAACGATTTCTTGGTTATTTCGATCGATAATAAATAATAATAATTTATAACGAGTAATCGATATATACCATATATATGTATATGGGTGCGCCTATCAGACTTCCGGTCTAGATTGCCTTCCGTTTCACCGAATTTTTCGGATTCGCCCTTTGCATAACGATACTCTCGTTACTGGATCTTATACATGGAAATGATCTTTATGTATACGTATATTTATATATTTAGTTGCATATAGGTAAGGTTAGGTCTCCGTGTTAGTGTCATTACTCCCGTTATGCTCTACAGGAACACTTTCACTACCTTTTAGCAGCGAGTCCGTCTAACACGATGAAAATCATTAGTTAGTTTCATCATGTAAGATGGTCTCGGGTTCTGCCCATATTGCACGCTAATAATTGCTAATCCATCACGGAGCCAAACTTCCTGAAAAGAAATTGGGTCATGGTGCCATAACCCTGCCTTCTTCTTTTTTTCGATTCCTCTTGTGTTCCTTCCTCTTTTTTTTCGACACAATTTATTTGGATTTTTTACGGCGCCATTTCGCGTCGTTATTGGTATCGTATTCTAGTGGGAGAAACTCTGCCCATTCGGTAATTCGAATCGTCAATAACTATTTTTATATTTATTTGTGTTTTCCCCAATTGCCGATATTTTCGGGGCTAATCAATGACCGGGTTCGCCATCGTAAGATTTTCAAAGTTATCAGGGGCACTTGGTCGAAACTCGTTAGACGAAGAAATTGCCTTATGTGAATCGGACTTTCGTACGGAGAATGAAGTTGCATCCACTGCAAGGTTTTATGAGCGATAAATGCAGTTTTCGTTGCATTTCAGAAACGGAAGGCATTAGGAAGCGTGCTGTTGTCGTTACGTCAGAGTCAAGAATGGCTTAGTGAACTGACCTAGGATAACGGATCGATTCTAAGCTTATTCATTGAGACAAGGTCAAGTGTGCTTAACTATAGTCATTTCCACCTGGTCCCGGTGCAGAAGATTTTTTATGCTGCACTCGAGTTACTTGAGATCCGATAAGACTCGTGAGGCGAATAGAAATTAATAAAAAAAGAATTATAACGTAAACTATGTATTAAAAAAACAATAAAATAGCGTTAAATTATTCCTTCGCTATCATCCATTCCATTTCTATTTGTGCAATGCAACCGGGACTGTTAGAAATACGACGCATAACCTTGCAGCGAAGGCGTATTCCGGCATGCTTGAATGATTCCCACCGCGTCGGTATACGCCATTATATTTCTCACAGGCGTCCCGGCGCTCTAAACGTTAAGGTTATAGATTACGTAAGCGCGTGCACCTATCCCATTTATTCCTACGGCGTATGTTTCTGTATTTTTTTTACAGTTAGTCTCAGTGAGATACGCAACGACTCGGGTCGCAGGTCACTGAAAAGGTTAAGGCACGTTCTCATGCCGCTGTAATTTCGCGAACGGGACAACGACGGGACTTAACACAGAAGACGGCGGGGCTGGTTACATTGCCGCGTGTGTCCCAAGCGAAACTAATATTCTCGTGTTCAACGGCAGCCCAGGCCATTATCAAGGATCGTGGTTCCTGTAGGATGAGAACTTCCGTATTATTCCGACGTCATCGAGTGGCCCCATGGATGACCTCGACTGCCATTCCGCTTAAGGCCTCACGGGTAATTGCAATCATGCGTCACCGACCTTACTTAAGTGGGTTGGGATCCATGCTATGGGACCTTTATGTATAGGGGGATTGCCATCAACCTCATGGGACACTTTGACAATCCAGTTCTCTACTGGCTTATGGTCTATAGCCAGTCTGACTCTCACGGGAAGTATCTACTAGCGTCCGTATCTTATCTATGGTTCTCAAACTTATTAATATATCTAATTCGAGTTCGTGACCTATTGACCCGGATAGTTTTTCTAGGGATCTTTCCTATTTATCAGCCAGAAGCTGAAGTAGTTACAGTGTCTATGGGAAACTGGGTGGAAAGTAAGCAAAGAGTTGCTGTAGGGGTAGTATTGATAATGATAGGGACCATGAGAGATAGCTTCCATTAACTGGGTTGGTTACTGGATGCATTCTGGAAATTTATTCGAGCGCAGCCATCTTGGTCTTATTTCCGTATGATAAGTTGGCTGCCGCCTGCCGAGTTGGGCCTAGGAGTACTCTCTAGCTTCTTTTCATCTTGTTTTTGCCGTCTTAATTGATGGTCGCGCTAATGGCACGCTAAAAAGATGAGCGTCGCAGACGCCGTCAATTTCGCACCGACGCTTCACGACGCTCCTTTAATTTCTCCTCTTAGACGAAAGGGGCCACGTGATGCGTGCGCTCTTTAATCATCACACTTTTACTACCCCTATTTACAATTTTCTCCTAGCCCTAGATGGCCTGGTGGAAGGAAACTTTTTAATGAATTCTTGAATGCGATACGACGTAACTTAGTAAGGGTTGCTGCTTCGATGTAAATAACGTTGACAGACTTTTAAACAAAGATCCCAATACGAATGCTACCCCTCTTTTGTAAATACTACACGATGAAATGCGCGGTGACGCAAATTCATCCCTTCGAAATCAACTACAAACCCTAAAGGTGCGATAACGTTTCATCCCCTACGCGACGCGCAGCTACGTAGAATGAGGAAAGAGAGTCCTTTGGAGAGGAAGTGACACAGAACAACCCTCTGAGTATATCATCCCCATTCAATATTTCACAAAAGTCAAGGATGACGTCAGTATCTGGCAAGGGGTAAGTTATCCGTGCCTCTGTGAACTATTTGGCAGCGATCCAAACGGGGGTGGCAATCGATATAAACCTCCCGTTATACGAACAAAGGTTAAATATCAAATCCCTGAATATCTAATTAACAGTGGAAATTTTCCCTGGTTTAAATTTGTCTCATGAAATATGCATACGTTATGTACACATATATGAATATGCACGCAATTAGTGTCAGTATGACGTCACCATACACGTATCAACATACTCAACCAGAGTGAATTTCATTCTAATTGGTGGTGTTCTTGGTCAAAAACAGAAATTGGGGGTTAGTAATTCGTTGGAAACCGCAAACGAATGATCCACCAGCAATTATAGCTATAATACGAGACTCCAAAAAAAGTCCTAAGAGACAATTAAAAAAAAAGGAATAATAAGAGAAAAAGAAGAGGACTCTTATCCCAGTGCGGTAGTGCAGCGTCGCAAACGTTATCCGCTCGCCTCCTCATTACCGCTAAGCTCAAATTAACGGGGCGTTAATTAGGGGATGGAAGTTGGGTAGCTCGAAGCTCCAGAAGTAAGCGTTAGAAAGTTCCGGGAAGTTTCTTTCTGCGTTGTAGCCGGGCACTGGCCCCGGGGATTTAAATTTTCTGTTTGTATTTAGTTTCCGTAAGACGACGCCGCAGCCATGTTAATTTATTCGGGATATTAGCGTCGCGACAGAACAGAATTATTCAAACGCTCGTAAACCACCCTTCAACCCTTATTCTTTTAACCAACTCCGCGCCTCTGACGTCCTTACCTAACCTAACAGCGTCTCCGTCACGGCGACAACCACCTTGACCCTCTAGGGGTTGCTTCTTCGTCGCCAGCGTAAAACCGTCTCTTGCGTCAAGAGACGCTAACGAGCAATATCCGGTTTAAACCGGAAACCAAAGAAAAACTGCGGCTCGACATTTTGAATTTGAATAATCGTTATAAGCTTATATATATATATATATATATATATAACCAGCTTGCCAATCCTAGACTCTTGCTTATTAACAATTCTAAAATTACCCCTTCGACTCTATCTTTATTACCACTTAACGCTACTTGGAAACTTTTCCTCTCTTTATGGTCAGCTGCAAGTGAAATGACGAAAGGCAAGACGAGAATGTCCTGAGAAAAGTGAAAACTCGGCGGAAAAGTCTTTGGCTTTTATCCGACATTTTTATCTCTACCCCGGAGAATAAAGTGAACAGCCCCAAGGGGTTGGATTTCTATTGAAGGAACAAGTGGCCGAGGAGTCTATCGGCAACCACCGAAAGTAAAGAGACCGGCCCCAAGTCTTATTGACCTTCGAATTATTACTTCCGCTCGGTTACCTTTCTTCTTATAACTTTTTTTTACGCCCCTTGTCTCTTCATTCAACGACCCTCCCCCCCGTACCGAACGTGCCAGGACTAAAAAAAAACAATGGACAGGCTAGACTGTCTTCTCCTTTTAAACGTGACATAATAATTCTGCGCCGATTATCATTTATACGAAGTAAACATTTTATTTTGGGCAAAAACATTCTTACGTAACGTAGATAACATTATAAGTAATGTACAACATAAAAAAAATACTAAAAATCTACTTCACAATTTGTACATGCTTTTCGTAACAAGGTGCATGTTTGTATGACCTCTTGCATGCACTATGCATCTAACAAGGTCGTTACGCATATATTATGTATACTCATATACCAACAACTGTGTATACAGGTAATTCCAGGAAAAACATGGCGAATCTAACGGGTAGGATGAAATAACAAAATAATCGACTGTACAATTCTTATCAATCTGATATATGGATACGGAGGAAGGTGTCTGAATATTTTGGCATATTTTTCCAATTTTTATCCCCATTTTCAGGTAGAAAAGAAACCTGTATGCTGATCGTCCATTCCTTTCCTATCTATCAATTCAATATAAAGGAAGACCCTCAGCATCCACGTAGGGATTCCGCTGCATCCTCTTCGGTGAAGATCTCCGTGGAAATCTTGTCAGCAGTCTTCTTCTGGATTTGAGCCAGGGTTCCAGACAGTTCGAGGACTGAGTTCCCGATGGAATACCACCAAGGCGTCTGAGGATGATTAGAATTAATTTTCTTCTAGTCAGGCACTCCTGGACCAGACTCAAGGACACCCTATCCTACCGCCTTACACCGTTATTTCATGGGGATGGGTTATGGGGACTTTGAAAGAATTTTAAAAACTTACCCCAGAGAGGTTTACGGCGTTCCACCAGTTTTCTGGATGGGATAAGACGCCGACCCTGCTCTCGTCTTATTAAAAGGAGATCACTGAGATTAAAGATGAAATCATCTTGACGCGAGATCTTGTAAAATAATTTATCATCCCTTAGTTGGTATTTTTTATTGCGTTGCTATGGCGTATGGCACTATTATGGTATCATAGATAGACCTGCTAAAAAAAATTCATTATTCCTGTTCTACACATTTATCAACTATACAGATCCGTATACTGTGTATGGGTGTACTGTATATCTATATATGTCGATATATATGCGGTCATTATTTTCGCCGCGTGATTTGTTCCATTGTGAAAAATTTATGTCCGCGATAAAATCGCTGGGATATAAAAGGCTCGTTAATGGAAATTCGAAAATCAAGGGTATAGGGTTGGAATGAAAAATGTTACCTTTTATACGTATAAAAAACATGGAATATAGATAATACATAGATATACAGTAATAAACAAAAAAGAAACGGATATTGTAGACAAGGTACAGTCAGCTAAATAAATATCGTGAAAGCTTCCTGCCACCCGGACCATCATCCCCTAGAATCAGCATGCAGCCATTGGTTGCAAGGAATCGCTTCGTTGCGCTTTATTTGCATTTCAAGCTCCAGTGCAGACTCGTACCTGAATGTATACTTGTACACCCCTTGCAGGATAGCAGTAGGGGTAGGTAACATGATAGATGGTTAAGTATCCAGATAGGGTAGTACGCCTTAAGAGTAACTCCAATCCTAATTGTCAAAGTGGTTCTATATTAAACAGGTGGATGAAAAATTAACGAACCCTTAACTCGTACGACGCATCCCCATCGAGTCGTTAAATTCACCCTGAGCATTTTCAAAATTGCGACGATAAAAATTTTTATCACCAGTGGTCATCAGCAATCTCGTTGACGGGTCTGTTACGCGGTGAAAATCGGTGGTAAAGAAGAAACGTTCCAAAATAAGGGATGTTTTCGGGAGATATGCACATCGGTGATGGAAGTTTGTCAAATGCATTTGGTTCGTTGCACTTTGGTAACTGCAGTGTCGTTACAGGAGGTATATATCGTTGAGCTTTGCCAAGGGTTGATCGAGAGTGGCGGAGGGTTGGTTGGTGGTGTTGCAGTTATTGTATTTTTATGAAGTGCGAATAAGAGAAGAAAGAAAGTAAAGAGAAAGGAAAATAAGAAAAGTACTTTCTCGGCCTCGCGGGTATATAAAATCCTCGAAATGTATATTTCACGAGTGAAACGAACCGGATGGCGTTCTTCTTTATTGCTCCAGCAGCAGGTTGCAAGCCGATAAACATTTTCCTAAGGGTGAGAACCTCCCCCGTACTTACCTACCCGTAACCTGCTGCCGACGTATCCATTCTTACTTCATCCTTGATATGCTAGATACGCTACCCCTAAAGGTCGCGTTGACACGGCAGCTTGCAGGTAGAAAAAAATTCTTATCTCTAAGGATAAAGGTCAGTCACCACCCAGCATCCATCGTTGTACCACAATAATGGGGGTACTTCATGGAAATAATGTCGATTAGGCGATTCCATTGGAAATCTCCATTACGGAAGAATCCGGAGGAAAATAAAGGAGCCTCGTGATACTCCAGGGTGTTAGCCAATCATTGAACCAACCCCCTATCTACCGACCCTGTAAAACGAGCTACTGAAAATAAAT
Source organism: Pachycephus smyrnensis (assembly GCA_030142225.1). Lineage (NCBI taxonomy): Eukaryota > Metazoa > Arthropoda > Insecta > Hymenoptera > Cephidae > Pachycephus > Pachycephus smyrnensis. The sequence continues at coordinate 1,128,141 of JARQST010000338.1, read as the reverse complement.
TGGCTATTACCCTTTAGCCAAGACACAAACCCCGAACTAGCTGAGTTCAAAACCCACAGTCATCGTAAAGTCTTTTGCTTCCGTAGCATTTGGTTGATCCTGACAGAGACACACGAACCCCTTAAAAATTCGAATATTTCTCACCGCGTGGGACAAGGGGGTTGTGGAAGGCAGGGGAGGCTGACTTAAATTCCACAAGATATATATCAGCCAGTGGTCATGCCCCGTGTCCACTAACCCAGATAGAGTGACTCCTCGCGAACCACTGTATGGTATCTTTCGCAGTTGTCGAGGGGGTTGGTCGCTTGGCTGGTGATGGTGCGCGCGCACTATCACTTCCTACCCCCAATGAGGCGCCAAGGGGATGCGGTGGGTTAAGGGTTGCCTCCAACTGGAATCGTGTGAGTTCGCGCGACCTGTCCCGGTATTGGTAAGTCCTGGCTTCAGTGCCCGCGCGTCTTCCGCCAAAGTCGGACCGCCGTGTCGCTCGCGAAATATTCGCGTCTCCTGCGTGTCCTGCGCGTCCTTACGAAGGACGCGTGTCACTTGATAATCGACAAGGTTACACGGGAGCAGGACGTCGCGACGTCCCGAGACAGTTTGGACGCCGATATCCGTTATTGGCAAATCCCACGGGAGTTTTGAATGATAAAAAAATTAATGGCAGACCAAAGGACAATTTTCACGTGTCTTAAATATAAATTACACGACCCTTGATTTAGGGGAATTTTTATTACTATATAAAGTAAAGGTCCTTCGATCACTTTAAAATCCTTGTAAAAGATTAAGACACGTGGCTTGGATTCACCCTGTATTACGTTTCACCCTTGTTTTATGTCGGTTGGCCATGTTTGTGGATCGTCAGTGTTTAAATCTTTATCGTAGCCGTCTAACTTTACGACCCCTATAATCTCTTGCGGAATACGACCTGTTCTAGAAGCCCTATCATTAAATATCGATAATCGAACTGGCACACGACTCGCGCAACGATATAGGAGTAATCCACGAAATTCAATAAAGTGCGTGCAACGAGATGGCGAAGAATCGCAATCGTGCCAAATGCAAAACTAAAGATTTGCGCGACTGAATAAACGTACCTTAAATAAAAGCGTGGAATAAATTGTCAAAAAACAAAGATATACAAAATTGCATAGTGACGGTTCGTGACGTACGATGATCTCGTCGTAATGATAGTGCATTCGATTTGCGAAAAAAAAAGTGCAAAGTTCCACTCTGTGTTTAAAGTGAAATCTACAGTTCGTTTCGTCCAGAGCGAAAATGCTCTCTAGGACATATAAACAAGGGCTGTAAAGGAGCCGAGGAATGTTTATTAAATTTTCAAAAAAGTGAGTGTCAATCGGATAATGAATTGATGAAAATTTAATTTAAAAAAAAATCGTACCAAATCAATATACAAGTGTCTGCCAGTCAGTAGGTCACGAGGTTACTAGAAGTAAGGATTCCCAAGCTCCTGAACGAGTTAAGGGATGAACTTTCACTTTCGCTTTTCCCCTTTCCGCAACTCCCCCTATCTGCTACACTGCGTTTCGCAAAAAAAAATCCGAAATAATCCGCGAAAAGAATATTCACCGTTCGTTCCGTCAAATCCAATCACGTTCCTCGTCACGCGTACAAGATGTTTTTTTTATTGACGTTTTTTTAACAAAACAAATTCTATCTCCACGCTTCAACAATCTCTATGCAGACTCCACCGAATTTAATTTTTCGCTGGACAGCGTCGCGTTTGAATTGTACATGGCGCCGTGACGCGGCAACCCCCCGTGCAAATATTTTCACTAATATACAGCAGTGTTGAACGCACTAGCATGCGCTTGGATAGAAGGGGTTGTGCAAATAATGCAAAATAAACCCGACAAGAACACTAGTATTCTTGTTGCGAATTTATTTCGTCTTTTAATGACGTGCGACTTGAGTTTTCATGAAAGTGTCGATCAAACGACGATTTTGTGGAAACTTTTACCATCTCTGCGAATTTGCGTAAATTCGCGAAATGGCAAAAAGCGGCTCGTCCTACCAACGGAGATACGCGAATCTGGTAATTACTCGTGACGGGTTGGTTAGATATCGGATATCAGTAGGCAAACCCTGTGGATCTAGTGCTGTTATTGCAAATGGGAAATGCGAAAATTATTCATGCTGCTTCGTTACTTTATACAATACGGGACATCAATTCCATCGCGGTCTTTAATTATAGGCCGCTCGTTAATTAGTAATCGTTCGGCTTCCGGTAACCGGGCGTTTTTATATGGGGTGCAATTGCCGGATGATGCCGTAAGGGGTTGTTGAAACGGAAAGGGGTGAAGGGGAGAATTGAAAAAAAAGAATGAAAGTAAGGGTTGCGAGAAAAATAAAAAGAATTTATTCCAGTTACGGGAAAATATACATACGAATTAATGAAGACTTGATGAGGGATAATTAACATTCTTTGTTAATTGTTATTGTTACTGACCTCCTCTATTGTTATACGCTTTTCAACCCTTACGTTTTTCTCTCGTCGTCGTGCTTCGTGTAACTTACACTTTGTTGTTTATGAAATTGTGACGTTTAGTGTGAAGAAGACTTCTTATGCAATTTCTGCATACCGAAACGAGTGTTATTGCGAATTTGAGAGTTAACCCTTCTACTTGATTATACTCCATATACGGTGACTGTTTTCAATTTATGGTAATGGATCAATCTATTCAGATTGCTTTGTAAGTCAGTAATTACCTGCGTTACGCAAATTATATTTAATGTAGACCTCAATTAACCTGTGAAATTGGTAAATTGCATAGTTGACCGTATGGCTGGTGCGAATGCATAATTGTTGCAAAAATTTAGTATTAGTCATATTGATGGAACACGTGCGTGTATGCGTGTGCACGTGTAAGACAAATCGAACGCACCTAGAGCGAAAGACGATTAGGGATTAGTTTTAATTGGTAGAATGATGGACAGGGTTGAGGGGGACGTGTCTATCGGAAATCCAGGGATTTGGCAAGTGGAAAAAAAGAATTGGCAAAAATTCATCTTTCACGTATAGACACATCTAGATAGAGATAAAGAGGAATGAGGGCCTTAAGATAAATTTAGAAATTCTCCCTTACGTAGTGATAGATGGGGGTTGCAAGACCTTGAAGGATCTTCGTCCCCTAACAATTTTGCGTATTTTATTGTTTATATGAATTTTCGCAACGAGGAGTGAGGGAAAGCCCGAGGGAATTTTCGCGTACGCGAAAGCAGCCGTGAAATTTAATATTCGCTCGGAAAGGGATGATTTCGGAAATAACTGTTTCAAGTCCGTACACAGACTGAAGAAATTAATCGAGAAAAGAAATCCTTTTAAAATACTTTTTTTTTTCTTCGATACGCGAAAACTCCCAGGGGAATATCAATGAAATGTAAAGAATAATTGAAAAAAAATCAAAACAAAGATTGCACCGGGTATTGCCACTGTTCAATTTGCTGTTCTACCAAACCCTCTCAAATCCACTCGTTATTTTGGGGTTTCCCCGGTACGGGGGTTGGGAAGTTTCAAACTCGAATCTAATGCACGGTAACGAAAATTTCTACAATACGAAAATTTTACACGTGGTCAATTAACGATTTAATTAAACGCACCGCGTATATACGATATTTCATTCCACGAATAGAATCGCGAATTAAAATTATTAAGTTCTAAAATAAAAGAAAAGGACTGTGTAGAGAGACAACACTTGATAATTATTTTCGTAAAATTATTAAGAAATTCGAAATTCGTGCCTGGGAATCTCGCATTTCGTCACTCGTCAACCCTCCTTGATACCGAAAGTCTAGGGTTTTGCCATAAGACACAAGGGTTGGTAAGTTTAATTTGGAAAGATTCTCGAGAGACGTTAATGCGATTAGACTCCCAATTTGTTCAGAGGTGACAGGTCAGATCTATCCAGACAGCAGCTACTAAAATCTCAAGACAGACAGACAGACAGACACCCTGATGAAACATACAAGATCCTAATTTCTTTTTTTTTCGAACCCATAGTAACACCCAGCAACCCTTGTTCCCCTTATTCGAGTCAATGGAGAAAAAACAGACCCCTAGGAGCATCCTCGAAATTCCCTAGTGGACACTTCCGGTTCTCTCAGATAATTTTCCTGCGAAATACAAAAATCTCGATGGCAGATCTCAAGCAGTCTTTTCTAGGTCGCAAAACCGCCCTTTCTTCAAATCCTTCCTCGTTTACTTTTCCAACCCTTATGGCATCATCCACGTGATTTATGTTGGGTTCTCAACCTGCGAGTCCTTTAACTTAAGAAATAGAGCACAGCGCAAAGCGACAACTCGCCCATATGCTGCTCACGCTCACGCTATTAGAGTTACCGTAAAGGGATTTGCACTAACCCAATTTAACAGAGGGTAACTCTGACATCCCTTATTTCCTTCTCGCTCACCCTTTCCGTAGTTATTTGCCCTCTACTTTGCAGCCTCTTTTAAATAGCATGCTTCTTGATTATACCTATACCAAACAGCACTTGAGTTTCGCTCGTGTTATTCCGTGTCGTTACGCGTCCTATTGGAAGTCTTGAAATTTTTTGCCTTACTGTACTCAAAACTTGCGTTTCTCCATTTAGACTGTATCTCGTTATTATTGTTCCTAAATAGTTATCTAACGACACCAGCGAGTCTGAAACTAATGCCTCTATATTTAATTGCAAATATTTCCCACCCTACCGTCACCCTTTAATCTTGTTTCCTCCGAAGAAACTGCAAGATCTACGCTTTTCAGGTGAACGCATAAAAACGGGTTAATGGCTCATGACGTAGTGACAGGTCATCACGTATCTCGAGCCTGAGAGGAGAGTTTAAAGTTCATAGGTCACGGGGTCGGAATTGAGATCATCGAATGCCACAGGGGTCCATGAGAGTTCTACATAAAAGTCTCCGTCTCCACGTAACCGCATTGGGGTGGCCGGTTCCTTCGGGGCGATTGTCGCCGTCGTCGTCGTAAATCAGACGACGAGCGTCGCCGCGACGCCCCCCCCTCAGCTCGTACTCACGTAATCGCCTCGTCCAAAGTTGTCATCGTCAAAGTGTACGACGCTTCATGGAACGCGTGCGAACGTGACGGATCAGCCGGATGAAAAATGGCGCGATTTCGAGTAGTCCGCTCTGGGTCGAGTGGAATTCGCGAAATTGGAACGAGTCCGGGAAAATGAAACGATTTGGTGCTGGGATCGAAACTACCCTGGTTCAAGTGGGCTGTTTCGTTCTGGTATCGCTATAGTTGTTGGGGGTGGGATGGGAGAAGGGGGATGAACCTTGTTAGTGTTCGGCAATTAATGAAAATTAGTCTGCGCTTCTTTCCTTTTATTTTGGCACGTTGCTAGACGTGTCGCAAAATAAAAGGTCAGAAATTCTTTATAAAAAAAAAGCTTTTAGGAATCACTAGGCACTTTAAAATTACGGACGTACTCAGTTTACAAGTAAAACGGAGGCTTTTCATTGATCGGACATAGAAACGTTGAACCGAAGAGAAAATATTGAATAAAAGTGCGAGCGAAAGAAAAAAACAAGGATAAATAAAGAAATACACGGTACTCCGTTAACGAAATTTTCGCAAATTCGCATCGCGATCGCATTTGCATGCGGCGTCCCAGCTTTAAAATCTCGCATCGGAAACGGAAATTCCATCGTAAAATATCGACAAATAAAAATTTCATTTAAGCTATTTTTCAAGTTCGCATTTCGTTGAAGTATTTTTACCGAACCAAAGGAAAATAAATGCCTGACTATTTTACGCCATTTTACACTCTGTCTCTACGTCCTATGTCCTCGGTACATTAAAATGAAGAATTTCAGGACAAACAGGACGCGTTTTGTAGCCACTCAACCACCTGCTTGAATTACACAGAAATCCTTAAGACCCTTCTGTTCCTCGTGGAAGCAGAGTAGTTGGCGTCCATTAGTCCGAAGTTCCATTAGAACCCAAGGGCGTCCGTCCCGACGACCTCTAAAGGAGCCCGACAAGGATTTCGATAGTTGATACGCCATCTATGGAGCACGAACACGAACTTATTAATTCGGATCATTAAACCCGTACTCTTGATTGTTTCAGCTTCAAGGAAAGCCAGTAATGGATGAGTTCGTCGCAGGAAGGGATCGGCGAACGCCTAGAAGAAACCGGAAGTGTCGGTGAATCAGTGAACCCAGTGCAGAGTATCGCGATAAATCCTGTCAAATCCTCCGTTACGCGAATGGGAACGTCGTAGTGTTAGAAATTCGGAAATATTTCAAGAGAAAAAGATAATAAATTGTCAAAGACAAAGGTAAACAATAGGAAGGGGAAGGTGCGCGACAGTGCTTGTGATTGTATTTCTCCACAAAATGGCACTGCTCTTCGCCATCGTCCTCATTCTGGTCGCCACTGCCATGTCGCTGCCAGCTGTTATCAGAATCGGTGAGTCCGCCTTATCTCTCTCGTACGAAGGTATACACTTTGTCTTTCTTCTTGTCAAATTCACGGCACCCTTGGGACTAACCTATAATATTTTTTTGTTCTCTTCTCAACCACCCGTTAGAAACGGATCTAAGATCGATATCGTAAAGAGAATTGTCACGTACGTTAAGGGTAGCATCTGTTACTCAACGACACGATCGCCGCATGGAAAAGCCGCCCATAAAGATAGGAGCGCAATCTCGCAGTAAAAGTTTACGCTAGAAATTGTTCCTCGAATTTGAATCGCTTTACGCCGAATAGGAGCTCGTAATTCCGCGGGCCGCGCTTTCGCACTTTACTAGCTTCCCTATACGCGACTGTCTAGTGAACCGATTTAAAGCCGGTCTCGTAGAAAAAGGGAACGCGAAACGGATGGAACGAGACTTTGGAAAACATCCTGAAATTATGGCGAGTATTCTTCCGGTCTCTAGGCGAGCAAGGATATCGAGCTATCGGGAGAAAAGTTGAGCAAGTCCAAGAAAGAAGCATGAAGAAATTCTTAGAAAGAAGTATCCTAATATTTATTTGCATTGATACTGGAGTCATTTTGAAATTCTTGCCGGAAATCATGCTAATGGCGAACTTCCCTTGAACAACGTAGAGCCTCTGGTCGTAATCAGAAGACGCTGCTGCCCTCTGTCTCGAATTGAAATTCGCAAGCAGTCGGGACTTTGCGAATCCATTAGAGAATTGCCAGAAGGTCAAACAAACTCGACGAAAACTAACAGTCAATCTAATTGAACTTATTTCAATAAGCAAACTAGGAATTGAGTAAATTAAGTTCCGGCCAATTGCCAGGAGAGGGCAGCAGCTCCGCTTCTTCACCCAAGGAAATATCCTCGTGGGAGTTCGAAGGTTGTCGCGTCTCGAAATAAGTCCAAAAGCGAAAATTATACGAAGCTTCGGGATGATAGGATGCGCCCAAGGCGCCTTGAAGAAGGGATGGTACGGGATGCATCGACTTCCCCCACGGGGTTCATTTTACTGGCAAGGGTTGGTTATCACCCCGTGGGATGGGATAGTCGCGTTTGTATGCAGCGCACCTGCAACGTCCCGCAAATGCAGCCTTACTGATTGGCACAATTACGTTGCATCCGGGTGCATCGACCTGGGAAGGAAAAGGCAGATCTTGGAAAAAATGATCAGTGCCATGTTAAGGGTTGTGCTTTTGGAAGTCAAAGCTGCACGGCTCCTTCTATAATAATAGACAAAGCATGCGAAATCCCCAAAACAAAATATAAACGACTTTGACAAAAAAATTCCCTTTTCAAGACTAACGAACGATCGAACCACTCGGTCACGCGAGAAATCGACCTACCAACCCCTAAAAATATAGAGTAAAGAAAAAATAAAAAAATACACACGTCCGCACAATTTCGTGAATTCCACCCTTAGTTTCGAGCCTTAACTTCGCAAGTCCTAAAAACAAAAGTCTAACTAACCATAGGAAGGCCATGCGGTTTCCGTCATCCCTCATCGACATTCCGCAAACGTATCGCGAGAGATCCCGCCTGATTTTTCTACCCCTTCCAAATAAAATGAAGCTGCAAAGAATACTTGATACAGCTCCCGTCTTTTCGTTATTCTCAACAATCACAATACGAAGATGGTTCTTGAATTTTTTGTTGTAAAATACCCAACGTTTCCGCATATCGATCTTCATTCCCGCTTTTATCAGCTTCGAACTCATCTACGACCCCAAAGCCCCTGCCCTTACATCCCCATAACGCAGTTTCGTACGGAAGCGGAAGGAACCTTCGGCACACCATAGTAACAGCATTAACAGATTGCCAGCTTTGAGGATGCGCCAGTAGGAATTTTAATATGCCTAGAAGCTCTAGGAAGGTGTGGCTACCCACCGTTAGCTCAGCGACAAGAGTTCAATAGGCGAGACGAGCCACGAGATCTTTACCAAGGGTTCTTCCGGTCGTCATAGGGGTTAATTTCGCACATTCGAAAGCCGCCATTTATAACGCCTTAACGCCCTCTACCGAATTCCGTCGCAACTATCGGTCGAATGACGAGTCCCGAGAGCCCTTTTACTATTCCGCCAATCTGGTGACCTAACCTAATCTAACCTACATTATCGCAAGCATCAGAGGACTGTCGTCAATACTAACGAGAATGTCCATTCCAAAAGGGAATATATATTTACAGCAGATACGCCGACTACTATCCTCAATCGGCCACAACTGCTGCCCTAAGCATTCGGTGACTTTCGACATTCAGATTGGTCCCGCCGATATGCTATCATGGCGGACGGGATATGTGCCGCTTCTCCGACTCGTGATTTGACTCGCCGGTTTCTCGCTGCCGAGTCGCCTGGGACGGGATCGCGATATAGAAATGCATCGCTAGTATTTGAAGCACGAACTTAATACGCTTGTGGAATTTATACGGCAACGTTATATGCCACTTATGTAGCTTTTATGTTCCTTTACCTTCGACGGGTGCTCGCCGCCATTTTATTCTCATATTTATAAGCCCGGGGAATACCCGACGGGGATGAAGATATTTCCCCAGGATGGATGAGACCATCGTATATTAAGCATTGGCGAGTTACTTTATGCTCCGCGAGCTTCAGGCTATACAAGATGGTTACCGACAGAGTGAGAATTTCGATTGATCCAATATATTCAGCAGACAAAGAACCTTCTGAGATTCTACCGTTATTCTCATTCTTTGTGAAATACAGTACGGATTACTTTTTCTACGAGAAATACAGTTGGGGGTCTGGAGGATCGTCGTACTATTTTGCACAAAAAGATTCTTCGACTGATTTATGCTAATTTTAAATATATACTCTCAATGGGGACTTTAGGTCAAAAGATTTCAAGCGAGCATCTCGGTGGATGGGAAATGCGTCTTTGAGGTTAGGTATGTCGAAGGAGTGACGATAAGAAGTAGGAAATGATGGGTAGAGTGGAAGGAGGAGAGGGATGAAATTACAGAGAGATAGAAGAAAAAAAATAATATTGTCTCACCGCGAAAATTCACTCTTTTTTTTTCGCGCTACCTCAGAAACGGCTAAAAACTCGGCCTTGCCAATTTTCATTAGATCCATTCGCGCGTAAATATGGTGAAATTAAGGGAATAAAGAATAAAACGGGAACTGATGGTTTGGCTCGTTCTCTTTACGTCCACGCTTCCTTTCTTGTTACTTTACATCCCCCGTAACCCATCCCCTTCGCACACCCTTATTACTATACGTACAGATATACTTTCTGATTGTGCTGAGAGACCTCCAGAGGTCGCTCTGTCGCCATTCACCGGCAGTAAAACCTTATTACCCTCAGTGAGAAGGGATGACAATGTTCTACCCTCCTAGAGGGGTGAAAACCAGTCGTGGCTACGTGATCATAATTACCTGCGATTTTCCAGCGGCTCTTACCATCCAATCAAAATTAATCTTGTACGACCACGTGGCATTTTGATGTCTGCATGAAAAATGCAAATGGCCGACCCAATTGTATCCTCCGATCGGGTACCAGCAGCAACCCTCTTCGAAATACTCGGCCCCTACGTGCTGTATTAATTCTTCAATTAGTCAGGGCTTCGTGACTTTCTCGTTATTTTACCGGCTTGACCGGGAACGATGAGAGGCTTTAGAGTGAGGAGGGGTGGAGGTCTGGGTAAAGGGGAGAAAAATAATGATATATGAAAAAGAGAGAGAGAGAGAATGAGGAGTAAACGTAAAATTGAGAAAAGGTAAAGCCGACAAGTCTTATCGAGGAAAAAGGTTTGTGGGCAATTTAATGGCGTGGCTCGCCAAAAATTACTGGGAAACTGTCGGTTCGCGATAAACGTGGAGGATTTTCCTGAAAAGAGATGAAAACTTCGAAGAACCTCCAATAAGTATAATACGGTATACACGTGGCAGTAAATTTTCGCTTTCGCGTTGCGAAATTTCGCAAGATAATGCCCAGCGGACGTAAAACATTTTTATCACTCGTCTTAATTAATATCTCTATGCCTCTTGGGTGAGGGTGGAGTACGAGGAGAAGGGTAAGCCACTCGGTTTTAGGTAAGAGTTAAGAAGACAGCAGTTGAATTAAAAGGGCTGCTAAACAGAGACAAGCCCGTGGACCCAAGAAGGATGAGGTACAGGACCTTGTACCGGGACAAAATTTATCTCGTACCTTTTATCTGGTTAGCGGCTAATTACTACGATTATAAAGCAAGATCCACCATCTTGGAAGTAGCTCGGCCTACGCCGATGGCGTTACACTCCCTTGGTCCCTTAATACGACCGGGCACCTTTTCACTAATTTTCAGGTTGCCCTTTGGGCCCCGAAGCGTTCTTCATGAATAATTTAACCCTTTGTTGTCTTTCGTTTCGACCTCAGCCGCAACCCCTCTACGTCACAAGAACTTTACCCTGCCCCCTTTCCAGAAACTCCTTGGACCTTTTGTCAGGAACACGTTTGAATACGCCTGATGCACCCTTCTTCAGGGTTTCTCATTTAGTATGTAACAACGAATAGGGGTGAATAATTGTCTGATTAATATTTCGACAAGATTTTTTACACCCTATATATATATATTTCTATGCACTGATGTGCAGATACGTATCGTATATTATATCCGTGCATATATATATGTAGACACGTGGCGGCTTTCCATGTAGAGCGAACAAGGCGCAAAGCGCTGAGTTGCAATATCGGAATTCCTAGTAGGTAAGTCTCGCCTTCGAGCCTTGATCCACATCGCAGACATGAACGTTCGCCTTGTGCATTTGTGCGATGCATTGCACCAGTGCAATGTGCAATTGTCGCGTGCACTCTATGCGAGAAAGAGTTGTAAGGAGTATATATATATATATAGGTAGACAGGTGAGTGGGTGACTGGTAGGTTGATAGGTGAATAAATACGTGGGGAATAAAAGTGGGAAAGAGGAGATGATAGGATAAGGGAAGATCGAAGGGTAGTAGAAGAAGCAGTAGGAGACTCCCTTTAATGGCATCCCCTATTCCGTCTGGAGAAAATCGTAAGCAAATTAGAATGGAGGACGACAAGAGGAAGAGGCCTAGCGGGACTTATAGGAGGAATTTCTGAAATTCTTGGTGTTCCTGGAGTTTCGTCCTTCCGCCGTTGAAGAATTCCCATATAGAGGGCGCTCTGGATCAGATCGGCGATTGAGCATGTATTTATTCCGCGTGCGATCCATGCGGAAATTCTTTAGCCGATCCTCATCCGAAGGAGACGTTATGACGTTTTCGAAACGGCTTAAGGATTCTTGAATATTTTTGCGACAACTAGAAAAATCGTTATTCGACGCCTGCGTGTATGTTTTTTTTTTGAAATATCTTTAGGCCTTTCAAAATAGGGATTGATAATGGGTAGGGATAAGGGTGTGAATTCTTATCGTCTTAAACGACCCTGATGCGGGTGGTCTTAATCCTCTTAACATTGACGCGATTTTCGCAGACATCGAACCTTCCTGAGGGATCGACCTTAAGGCGGGCCTTTCTTTTCTCTGTTTGCTTTTTCGGATATTCCGGGGACACTTAACCTTAGCAGGGGATTGGTATCGGCGCCATGTTCGAGTGGCCCACTTTTAAGTGGCGCCAGTTGTACACGGGGTGACGAAAAATTTTAATTTTTACACTTGGCCAACAGTACCGTCTGGCCGACTGCCTGGCTGGCGCTTACTGGCATTATCCACTTACAGACTTTTCTGCATCTCGCGGAACGGCCGCGTGCGTTTTACGCTTAGTTCGGGTACACGACAATGGATTATGTTCTGTGCCACTTTTTGTACAGTCTAAATATACCTCTTTTGCTTACAATTGTAAATGAAAATTTCATCCCCTATCTCTCAGATCATCCCCGAGCGCACTGTCCTTCACGATCCAGATACGTAAAATTATCCGACGCGAATATAAAAAATACGTGTCCAAGGGTGGCTTTCCCAACAGAAGGGTGTCTTCCTACCCGAATCATATACATAGGTACTTCACGTTTGAGCTGTCTCGCGATACTAAGACGTGGAACACAATAGGGGTGAATTACTGACCCACCCTTCTAGTATATCAAATAGATAAGTGGAGAAGCGTGACCTATCCCGATATCGAATCACGGTGACCCTGACCTACCGTACAGTACCGTATATGCCGTAGGGAATGGGGATGATCAGGTGCATCGGAATGCGAAAATAATTGCACATTGGATCTCGTACACAGCTGTAAATGTAAATACGTCTGGCATTGTACGTAGGGGGATGTTACGTCATTATTCTTTACAAAATGAGACGCGTCACGTACGCCGCCATGTATGAATTGTTATTCCAGGCAAGTGCAGTCCAGCGAGTCTGGTTTGCGTCGAGGAATGCGAGACACGTGGATGAAAAATATTTGTTATCACCTTTTTTTTTTTATTGCGATATACCAGCACGCTTTACGAGTAAAACTTCAATGCATTGTCACAGCGATGACGTAATTTACGCTATCAACTTGTCCTATATTTTCACAAAATTTCCATTGAACCAGACCAGTTTCACGGAACGAAAATTTAACGTTCTTTTTTTGTTTTTTTCGATGGACAATAATACAAAAGAGCGAATCGCAGGTCCGTTTACAGTCGCAGGACACAAAATCCTGTTGGAGCATAGAAACAGCACTGGTTCTTATCTTCGCGACGTTTCTTCATTCGCTGCGTCCTTTGTCGCTGCTTTCTAACCATCATCCGTTGAATTCGTCCCCAGGAAAACAGGCATTGTCGATGCCAAACGACCCGAGTTTCCTCCATTGTTCGTTAAACACTGTGTCGTTCGCCGAAGATTAGACGCGATTAGGCTGCCAGTACGAAGGTTAGGTTAGGATCTCCCATATCAAACATAGTATATATATATACATGTTCATAGACGATGCTACGGTGTCGTCTATTATATTTTGCCATTCGTGCATCTCCGCTCGACATCGTATGACTTCGTGTTATGGTTTTTTAATGGTGTCGTATGACCCACGCGTTTAATATCTCATCCTCAGTTACCTTGACGCTGACGAAATCGAGTTCGCTCCGTCTCAATCCGACGAGATAACGAGGAGGCCGTTTCTCATTGTCGTAAAGGATCTCGTCGACGAGTCACGGTGAATCCTTGGTGCGAGTCTTCGTCTCTCTGTCTCTTTCTCGCTCTCTCTCTCTCTCTCTCTCGCTCTCGCAACTGCAGGAATCTATAATAAAGGTTGAAAAACGAGACACGCTCGGAAAGCAGGTTAAGGATAATTTTGAAAAATGTCCGGTAATAACACGGAGTGACGTTATCGACGGAGCTTGATGTACGTCAGGGTAGCTCGTCGAAACGTACCCTGGCAAATGAGGCGCGAACGCCCCTTTCGGCTTCCACCCTCTTTCGGAGCTACTGTCACTTTCTCCTCTTCGTCTTCTCACTATCGATACCTTTGCTTTCTTCCTCGTGCTGAACTAGCCTTAGTCACAGAGAGCGCCACGCGGCGAGAGAGCGCTGGCATCGGCTGTATTGGGATAAAAGCACCAAGTGTCCTAGACAGTGTATACCTGACACCTTACGTCATCAAGTATTAAGGCGCGTACACAACATTTTTCTCATGATACTCTCCTCGGATACGTACGTCTAAGGACTTCATTTCTCAGGATGCTGCATACAGATATATCGTCGCGTCACCCCACAAAATACCCAGCACACTTTTCATCCTGATCCAATCCCTTCCTCTTCCTTCTGCACCCCATCCTTGTTCGGCGCAGATTCGTTCCACGAAACATCCCGCAGGAACTCCTGCCATTTACCTATTGGTCCATACTATTTTTTCGCAAATGATGCTGTTCGTCCCCAATATATTCAGAGCGAAAATCAATAGCTTACGGGAGGATCCAGAGAGGATACAGAGAGGTTAGAAATGAGCCTAACCCTCCCTTTCGAAATCTTCTCATCCTTTCATCTCCATCACGAAACATTGCCATTCTTAGTCCCGTCCTTCTCCTTACCCAACTCATTCCATCCAACAACTTCTAGGAATCCATCCTTTACTTTACAAAGGACTGCCTGAGATCTGATCGACTAATCCCTTGGTTGATCATAGTCTTACGCGTATCCTCCTTCTTCTACTTTGTCCCACCATCCCCCTCCCCCAGCCCCTCTTTGGGATGTAACTAGTGCCTGACTGTACGACCGTGATTGAATAGTTTGGTGACTTGATACCGCCTGACTGAATGGTCCGACGTTGTTTAGAAACAGAAACGGGTCTGGTGGAAGATGTAGGTAGGAACATGACGCACTGAGAGAACAATGGAAACGAGAGTGGATAGTCCTGTGTCAGTAGCCTGTGAAAAAAAGCAGAAGGATCAAACGATCCAAAGAGCGGACGGTATACGTATAGAGAAGGAAGGGAGAAGGAGGAGGCAGTTAAGAAAACAGAAAGAGAAAAAGGATACGGTGGCTCAAAGAGACTGGGAGAATTCGAACAGACATAATAAAGGCCCATTCACAATGGAGCTTAGAAGCAATGGGCAGGGTTAACAGGCTGATATTGTCGGGCGGGATGTGGAACATGCAGTCATTTCGGCGATGAGATCAGCCTGTCGAACCCAGCGCCGCATCCACGAGATGCGTTCACACCCACGACGCTTTTGACGTCCCGACGCCTTCGAGGGAGTCCACCTACGGTATTAATATACCTCGAAGGATTTTTAGAAGTTTCTATGGTCGAGGAGCGAAAAGAAGTGGAGACCACAGATGCGCTGGTGAGACTCTTGTATTAGTTTAATTCATGGATAGGATAGTGAGAAGGGGCGGAAAGGGGAGGGAGAGAGGGCGAGAGAGAGAGAGAGGAAGTGGCGCCACGATGGAACGTTATTACGAGATGGTATTTGAAAGCTTCCCTCCTCACAAAGGATCCTGACTGTAGTCTGGTCCTTGGAGCAGCTGCGGATCCTCTTTTCTCGGAATTCAATGATATTTTCATATCCTTCGCCGAGGTCCCGTGAAAGACTCGGCGAAAAAGAATGGGAAAAAAGATGGATGGTGCTTGGAGACTTTAATAGTGAAAATGTACTTACCCGTGGCTGGCATAATGTATATATACACATTTGTGGAATGTACATTGCTAAGCGGACAAAGGGCAGAGCAAACCACCAGAATCCCATTGGCCGTGCGCTTCCGGCTCATTAGACAAATTAACAAGGTATAATTAGGTTGAAACTCTCTTTTTCATGTAGCTACCGAGTAAATAATTCTTGACAATCGCGCGCTCGGTCTCTCCGCGAAATCCCGTAGGATTCTCTTTAATTATATCATCACCCTGTATACTTATTCATTACGACCCAACCAAATTGACCTGACCTAACCTGTCGTAATACCAGTGCCAATTTTCATCTTCGTCCTGACAACTTTACGCTTCGACGAACGCGATATTACGTATGTCACGGCCGATTAGACGTCTCGATCTTGGGGATATACTTCCGTCTCAAAGTTTCCAAGTTTTCGGTAGGGAAGGATCTGCACTTCTTAACTGATTAGACACGATCGCTATTATCGATCTTCGTGTAACAACAACAGGAACGGCGACCGATTCCCTAACATTCGTTAATGCTTTCTCTCCATTTCGCTATACATGGAGTTGGTCTGACTAGTGAATGTTCATTATCATTATGCTGGATTAAGTTAATCAATGAGACTTCCTCTCTCTCTCTCTCTCCTCTCTCTATCTCTCTTCCACTAGCTTCGAATTTCAGTCAAACTATAAGGCAGGTCCTAAGCCTTAAATTCGAATTGTCGAAACCGATTGAACCAACTTTCCTCGTTTCTGGGAAAACCGAATTTAACATGGTCTTAGTCCTAATTGGATCGAATGCTTTAGATTTAGATTATTTATCCCTGTCTACTGTGAGCGAACGCCTCCATTGCGAATACTTAATAAATTGTTAATACGTTATACTATTGTTGTAATATAGCTAATGGTAAATTAGGTGTATTGCCAGGCTCAGTGGAATTAGTCGAAATACTTTGAAAATTTTTATAATAAATTTTCAACGCGAATGACTCTTGGTATCTTTTTTCTTTTTAATGATTTCGTATACCGCTTCGCGTAATGTCCGTACTTCGTGTAAAATTGTCGCGCTGTAAAATAACGGAAACGACTGTTTCTCCTGGCGGAATAAAAAGTCTTTTCATTCGAGTAGTATTTCCGCCCGATAGCATCCATTTCCACTCATGCTCTCGTTTATCGTCACGAGTATTATTGCAGTCGATCGATCAAGAACCGTATCGAACTTGGCTCCCGATAAGTTTTAATTACTCTGCCGAAGAAGCGAGAGAGAGAGAGAGAGAGAGAGAGAGAGAGAGAGAGAGAGAGAGAGAGAAAGAAGAAGAAAAAAGTTGGCTCCTTATATATAATTAATAGAGACTCGATGAGTAATTAGACAATTTATCAATTAACCGGCAATTATCGGTATCTCGGTCCATTAGCGATCTACTGAAAAAAAGTAAATACAATTTTCAAGGAAACCAGGATATTTCTGTCGTAACGATTTTCCCCGCGATCGACTTCGTGGATTTATCCGATAAAAACG
Source organism: Pachycephus smyrnensis (assembly GCA_030142225.1). Lineage (NCBI taxonomy): Eukaryota > Metazoa > Arthropoda > Insecta > Hymenoptera > Cephidae > Pachycephus > Pachycephus smyrnensis. The sequence continues at coordinate 1,111,120 of JARQST010000338.1, read as the reverse complement.
ATAAAGGAAAGCGAGACGATCTTTTAATTAATTGAGATCCCGATATCGCGGCCGATTTTTCTTCGAAATGAAATATAATCCGAAAATCGTTAAGGTTCGTATTCATCTGGGGGTATAACATCCCCATACTCCACCCTTATGGGTATCGTTAGGGTTCGATCTCTTCTAGACGGTTCAATAATCTTGTCCAGGGTTAAGCCACGTAATCTTAGCTAAGCCTTAATGGAAAATAGGGGATGTGCTTTTCTATCGATCTTAGATTAAATTCACCCCACAGGGTGAAATGGGATTGCGGGGGGGGTGTGTGTCCATTTGAAATTCTACCATTGTGGTTTACTCGTTATACAAAAAATACTGGAGTATTTTTTCCCTCTGATAACGCATACGTATAACCATGCATGCGACTGGTAATACGTAGAAGGGAATAATTAGCGGTTGTAATTAACATTTTATTAATTAATCTTGTCAGAGAGAAGAAAGTCCACTCGACCATAACTCCACTCTCAATATTACGAGCGTTGCCCGTTTTCAGGCGTTACTCTCATTCTTTGTTTGAATTACTTTAATTTCTCTTCGCCAAATGAAATTTCCTCTCCAGCACTCTTGTACCATCAGGAGTGTTCGCGGATACGTATCACCCACCTTTTTTTCCTTTTTTTTCCTTCATTTTTAATACGCCAAATAAATAAGCACGCTTTACGTCACGCTTCTGGAATTTGACGTTGGTCTCTGTGTTTTTGACGATCAGCTGTACCGAAATTCAGAGTTATGAACATTCGCCGTTCTCGCGATGCTCACCTGTCGCTTTGCTTTTCACGCGCGATTCCGATATTTTCCCATCATTTCTGCATACGCGCGTACGTCGTAAAATAGAACGCAATGCGGTAAAATCTCGATGCAGTTTTGCATTGTCCGTGAACGTTCTGCCGGAAAACATGTAAAACACGTTCGACCCTGATAGTCACTGATAATAATTTTCTGACAGGAAATTAATACTCTTCGTGTATCCGCTTCATTACCTTTTTGTTAATCAAAAACAACAATTCCTCGAATCAGAAAAAATATGAGAATCGTTACAAATGTACGATAGATAACTAAATAATTTTTCTCGAGAATTCATGCCACCGTATGGATACGACTTTTACGTATCCTGTATATATACCTATATATGAATATGTATATAGCATGTAATGCAAAAAAATTCGGGCGCCCCGTATACAAACCAATTTCCGTTTCTATCTATAAAATTGTCGATCCGAATGTCCCAGGCATTCGATTAACGAAATTCGAAGGTCCAAGATAGTGGAAGGAAGGAAGAATCGGAGAGTGCAATAAGTAAGAGAAGGACAGACTGTGTGTCTGCTGAAAGAGAGAGAGAGAGAGAGAGAGAGAGAGAGATGGGGGGTATGATTGGGAAACTGTTAAGGAGAGAGGGAAAGGGAGAGAGACAGAGTCGTACAGTAAAAGTAAAGAGAGTTTATTTTAACAATTCATTTGGAGGGTGGAAACGCCTTGCGAAACAGGGAGCCAACAGGCATTTTCTTCAATTCTTTCCAACCCCTAGATACACGACTCTTCCTACATTCTATTCTGTATATAGCATGGCCTACTATATCTTCTATTCTTTCTATATCGAGTATACCGTGTCTCCCATTCTGTACAGCAGCCCTTGTGGCGCCATGGAAACTTGGGGGGTTGAAGCTCATAAAACCTTGAACTTCCCGTCATCAGAGCGACGACGGCGAAGACGACCACCGACGACCAGCGTCTCCAGACTGCGGGATGGCGTACTCCCTATTTTCCAGGGATGCTGGGGAAACCCTTACGGATTTACCCTCGTCCAATGACTTTATGTCGTGTAACAAACCTAGTTGTGATAATTCCTTTTCGTCACCGGAAATCCTCGATTTCGGGGGTTGATATTTTATGGGTAATTCAGTTACTTCGCACCCCGTAGATATTATCTTTGGCGAAATTGGAAAACTTGTGTTTTAAGGAATTTCTTTATTTTCTTCTTCTTTTTTTTATCCTGGCGATCATCGTTATAGCATTGCGGTTTTTTTATTGTGAAAAGTAGGTAGGGTATCGGCTGATCGATTGGGTTTGAGTTTACTGATTGCGCAAAGAGGATACTTTGTGACGGAGACTGGGATGGACCAATTCTATCTGAGGGAGCTTTTCGTGAAATTGTCTAAGAGTAATTAGCTATTGGAATATTGAGTAAAGTGTACTTCGTTCAATTGAATTAGACAGTTCTTGAGATTACCAAGCGTCGAGCACTTCCGGTAAGAGGAAACCTCCTTACGGAGGATTTTCCAACGATCGGATCTGCTGAAGGTGCCAGGGGTTGAAAATTCTTGAGAGAGGATGAAAGGCGATACATACAAAATGAAGATAAACACGCGAAAGGAAGAGTGGTTAATGTTATTTCGCAGAAGCCTCAACAAACTCTAAAGGATTTATCCGTTTTCGCGAAGATAACGGAGTTTATCTTACGTCGACGGTGACGGATTTATTTTTGACGAACATTCGTCTCTTTCTTTTTTAAGAACAATTCCTTTTTATCAGCTGCATTGAGATAAGCTTATATAAAAAAAGGTAAATTTTTGAAGGCTCTATTAGCGTGAGAAAAGACTTCTCCTGTTGGGGATGTCTACCTGATAAAGCTGGTCCTTATCCAAGGGATAACAGGATTATCTCGTAACACACAGCAGGACTAATGGACGAAGCGAGAAGATGTTGCGTAATGAAATCTGGCGAGTTTTAATATTGAATTTGAGGAGCGGATACGCGAGTGGATGGATGGGATGAGTCCTTGTTAAAAATTGTAAAAAAAAAGTTTCAGCGTCCTCCAAAAATATGGAGACACTATTTAATTTTCATGGAAAAAAAAAAGAAGAAAAATTAAGCTAAAAACACGAGGCTGCAGAGGAAGGCCAAGGGGTGACGTATTTCCGATAGGAAGTGAAATCTGTTAAATAACAGGAAGTCGTCGGGAAGTTTAAGTTACTAGCTGGGTGGTTCCTCTTTCCTCCAGGTGGAAGGATCCTCCTTTCCTCAGAGGATTAAGCGACAGAATCTCCAGCCATAAATTCAGTACGCTGCCGGACTAGTGCCCTTTTGGTTACGGGGTTATACCTGTGTGTATAACTATAGCTGGTAGAAGATAACGAGATCCAAAGCCATTTAGATAAAAGTGAAGTTATATTAAATTTACACCGAGAAACCAACCTCGTGCAGGATCGGGCCTTCGGATAAGGCGCAGCTTCCCTGATAAAAGGATGGATTAGCAAACATTTCAAGAAGGTCAATTAACTTGATCAAACGATCTTTCGGAAGTGTATGAGCTTCGGTGGGTTTATCATTTTCGATTGAAATTTTCGAGCTAGCGAAATATCCAGAGGATATATAGATATACCGTAACGAAGCTACAAGAATCAAAACACTATCAACATGAAAGTGGAAAGTTTTGATTGGGAATTTATCGAAGGGTTGTTCTTTGACCCTTGGAAAATGTCTGGTGTGCCATCGCGATCTTTAACACCTTCGTGGAATCGGCACGGACCGAGTTACATAGGGTAGCAACCCTTGGATGGTCCTTCTTGGACATACGGGAACGATAAATATTCTTTATTTTTTCAGACATCTTGGAAGGGTAGAAAAATCTCTCGGATAAACAGAACAAAGTAGAACGTTGCCTCAAGGGTTGAAGACCCTTTCGAATAGGCATTGGGGGGGTCGAGGACGGGGATGAGAATGGTTGGTGGATTTATAATGCGAGGATCCGAGGGTGGGTCTTTGTAAAAAAAAGAGGGAGAAAAAAAAGAAGTTCAATCCGAAAATGCAATTCGACCCGAGACCTCTTCTCTTTTATTTTTTTTCCTCCCTTATTGTTTATTATCACACCAGAATTTTGCACTTTCGTCAAAATGGAATTGTCGTCCGATCAGAGCTTTTGGTACTTACACGAGATGTTTTTTGCATTAAGACAATCAATATGAATTTTCAAAAGAAAGTACTTACGAATTCTTCCCATTATGACTGTACCCTTAAATCTTTTATTCGCGTCAGGATATCTTGAGAGCAACCTGATTCACCATCCCATAGGAATTCGATACTCGTCGCTCGTCCTCGCTCATTCACATTATTGGAAACTTGCCCGAGTGAATTTCTATGTGGTAAATCAACTTCGTCCCTAGCGAGAATTGAAATATATTACATCGTCAATAGCATCGAATAAAGTCACTACGGTACTCAAATATTGAATCCTAGAAGCAGCCAGACCCGATGAGACTTCTTCTGGAAAATTCAGAGTCCACGTTTCAGTCGGTGAGGGAAAAATTATTTAATGGAATACTTCATTATTCATATACAGAAAATGAAACTTCCGCCAGCCAGCTATGGATACATTTTAACGTCGCCATTAACGACGTCACCGACGCTCAACGTCGCGAATCAAGAAGTCCCAGGACGAGTATCAATCTAGAATTTACATTTTGAAATTTACTACGGTAACTCAGATACGAAAGCGTTTTCACAATTATTTCTATTTTCCTTCTCACTCTCTCTCTCTCTCTCTTCTTCTCTCTCCACTCTTGTTTCCTCTTTTTCTTATTCCCTTTTCAGACCAAAACAACCTGCAACTGCAAGTGCGCCTCCGAGTCCACTTGAGGGTAGAATGAACGAGGGGGATGGGGGGGTTGTTTCAGATTCAGAAAAGTCTTGATAGTCGGGCAACCCTTAACGCGGTTAGAAATAAAGGCAGCAGCCCAGAAGGAAGGACTGTGAACTAAAGAATAAAAATAGTAGCGCAAAGAAAGCCAAGGAAATGGGGAGGAAAAGGAGTTGGAAAGAAAAATAAAAAGGATTCTCGCCTATACTCGGGACTCGAAGGAGTCTGGTAAAATAATAAGTAAGTCACAGGTCTGTTTTCCTTCTCGCCTCGAATGTTTGCGAAATTTCCACTGTAATTTCGCGGAAAATGCAAATCGTCCGCTGAGCATAAATAAAAGGACAATAATTATTCTCTGCAAATACACGCGTAACGCCGTGTCCCGTGTGACCAGCCATGTGGTACAGGCGACACCTGGTGTCGTGTGAAATTAAAATTTTCACCAGTACACGTGTTATCCCCAGATTATCTCGACGTTATCCTGGATAAAAAAGTCTAGAAAATGGCGACTAATGCAATGCCACCACTGCACGGACAGACGTATAGGAACGAATGATAAGAAAAAAAGGACGGAGTAACGTCTTATAGGACCGAAAGCGAAGATAAGAGAGATAAGTAAGCACACTCGGTAAAGGAGGATCCTGAAAATTTACCCCAATTTTTTTTTCATTCCTTCAACCCTCCAACCACCCCTCCCAAAAGAAAAATGCGTTTAGGCACGTTGCGGGGCGCAATGGCCGCACGACAGGTGCAGTAAAGCGGCTCGAGGATTCGCGAGGATTTACCGTAATTCGTCCTTCCGCGTAACTACTCCTGCTCCTCCCAGTACCGCCTCGTGAGTTTGTCTTCTTGGAGAGAGAAAAAGAGAAGAGAAAAAATTGGGATAAAATAAGGTAAAAGAAAAGCGCCAACCCTCGTAGAAAAAATAATCGACCAAGATACTACTGTAACTGAGCTAAAGACGTAAGAAACAGAAGTGACAAAAGCAAAAGGAATATCGATAAAAATACTTATTACCAGCATCCGGTACAGCCACTGAAAAAAGTATAAATGAAATTCAGTATGAATCGAAGGGTATCGAATCAGACGAGATACCGAAAAGAACTAGCAAACTGTCTGTACTACATATTTATACTTGACGACAGACATAACCTCCCTCCTGCGAAAATTCTTTGCACATCTTCATCCAACTGTTGGTTTATTAATGAATTCCCTCCTCCTTCCCCCTTTACCTACCCTGTCCAACCCCTTCCTCGGCTATGACGAACGAACTTCGCAGCCTCTTCGGTCTCGAGATTCCCAGCATCAATTATAACTGCAAGATCCTTTGGCATTGTTCGCTTCAAGGAATAGTTCAGCGAGGATTAATTGAGTATTCTTAATTAATGCATTTTTGCGATATCCCCAACCCCATTTTTTTCTTACCCTGTCGATTCGGATGCTTCGTGCGAGGATCGGATGCTGCGAAACTGATAAGGGTTGGAGAGACGTGGGAAAGGAGAGAAAGAGATGATATTTAAAATTTGAAAATGCATGAGAGGGCGAGAAAGAGAAATGGGGAGGGAGGGGTAGATACGTAAGGGAGAATTGAGAGAGGGCGGAACGAAAGTTTCCGCGTGGACAGGAATAGCGACGCTCCAATTTGGCAGAGGTCCATCGTGGGGTGTTATATTAGGAGGGTGGCGTGAAAAAAAAAAGAAAGAATAGGAAAGAAAGAGAAGAAAAGAGAAAGAGACCTTGGAAAAATGGCTGGACCTTCCTACTGCTTAGCCCGTGAATTTTTTGTCAGATCCGAAAATGCCGCGCGGTTTAGGGACGTCGCTATTTATGTCCTCTCGAATTTATTACTACCCCGTGGAAAAGCATTTATAAGCGATCCTTGCCCTGCCCCGTTCCTTCACGCGCCATTATTCGCGATGCAACTTTTGCCTGAAACGGGTAAACTGAGTTATTATTCTTTTACTTCGCTGTCCGTTAATAAAATCAAAGGTAAACGCACAGACCCCTTTAATGACTGTTGGAAACTTTTTTTAAACCACTTTTAAAAGCTCATTGCCCAAGGGTAGTTAAATTCATATATATATATACTACCCCACGTATACTTGTGAATTAGAGAGAATTATCGTTGTCACGATGCAAGTTATCATTTGACTACAAAAATAATATTTTGGATATTACAATTTTTATATCACTACGTGATAACAGTTACTCGAGTACTATAATAAGGGTGGTTGTATCGGTTAAATTTATGTTTACCGGCAAATTGACTTTTTCACAAAAAAAGATCAATATTTCGCATCTATACGAAAGTAGTATTCCTTTTGATACGGTTAACGCGGGAATTTCCTTAATAATTGCTTGGAGAAAATACAAAGAATACAATAATTGAGTAAACACTGAGCTCGATCGTTACAAACAAATATACAAAGGACTGAATTAAGGGCAAACAAAGAAAAACGTAATACACCAGTGACAAGAGAACCAATAAGGGTAAGATCTGATAAAATAAATATAAATAACCATTATACTAGCCGAGAGCGCAGCCTCTTTACGAAAGCAAATAAAAAACAAATGAACCTCCTAACAGAGCCGTGTCTCTTATCTATTTTTGTTCATTTACCTCGAATTTTTTGTGTCCATTAAAATGTTACGTAAGAACGAAACGGATCTAATTTAAAAATATAGATATAGCACGAGACACTTACACGATCCAACCCCTGTCACGAAACCCCCATATACTCAAACTTAGACCTACAGTAACCGTGTCAATTAAAATGACGAATTGTCCAAAGGGTTGAAAAAAGGAGTACGAAGTACGATAGGTTAATGACGATGACTTTTTCCCCGTTTCCATTGATCTCGTGAAACAAAAGCCACGCGCAGCACTGAAACGACGGCCATGAGACGGGAGGGATGAAAAGTAAGAGGGATGAAGAAGAAGGTAAGGGAGGTTATAGGAGACGTGGGGCTATTTATTAAAAAAGAAAGAAACGAACGGAAGTCAAAGCCGCCCCCTCCCCCTCCCAGTCGACGCGTAACATTAATTAGTGAAAAAAAAGATAATGAATTTCCAAATGGATATAACTGAAGGAATTATTAATTATCGCCTCGGGTACGTAACATCGAGACGGCGTTGTTTCCCTGGCTACGACCTTGGGTTAGGTTGGGTGAGGGGTTAGGTTAACTTACGTAATAGCTCACAATCATCGCCCGGCGATAATTGTAATTAAGGGACGCGGAACCTGTAAATTATACCGCGATAAACCAGAGAAACTCATGGCGGCCGCCGGTTAGCACGCGATTATTCCTACCAATGGCGAGTCGTGATTTCAAATTAACGGCCCACTAGTTTCCTCCTATTCGCCGATTCCCATGAGAAATTATCGTTAATCAATAGAACCGCGCGGCGAGTGCGGTAAAATCGTGAGAAATGCGAATTGAAAAAAAGAAATAAAAAAATTTTATTCATCCCCACCACTGTCTTAGATCTTCTCTCCGATTGGTCCATAACACTGACGCAATTTCCACGTACCGTACGCAGCTCTGTATGTACACGTATACGTATTCTGTTTGCGAAAGGATTTAGACGATGGAACTTTACTCATGAAAACTACCCAGAGGCTCCCGCGGGATAGTTGCCGCTGAAGGAATTCACAAGATTTTCCCTGTATAAAATACGTACGCACGCCTTTCACTCGGAACTACGTCTGATACGTCTTTGGGAGATTGGGTACTATCTATAGGAATTCCTGTCTAGCCAAGGATTCGAATCTTATCAACTGAGATTAGTTATTCGGAGTGAGAATTCGCCTATGCATCTCGGCTGTGGTTTTAACGCGGGCTTTCCTATTAAATCAATCTTGATTAATCCCACGAGAGGATGCAGACCGTAACGACTGAAGGACCAGGACCCCTTCTAAAAGAAGATAGTCTTAGGATAAGTCCTTGAAATCGTACTCGTCAGAATTTGAATAACCATAATCCTCCAGCCTTGAAGACATTCGGGTTATAAGTTTGTTGAAAGATATGAATGAGAAACGGGGTGGATGATGGAGGGGGAGGGGGGGGGGGGTGAAAAGGAATGAAATTAAAATTAGTTCTAAGAATAAATATTGAATCGAAAAGCGAGTGATTTTATACCTACTTCATGGTGAATGATCGATTCCACTTGGAGGATTGGTTAAAAGGTTCGCAAAATGGAGGACGGTGTACTGTAGTCTAACAATATATATATATATCATTTATTCCCTTAGGATTTTCAGTCTTATTTACCGCGCCGTCCTGGCGGCCGATGTCCTGGTATGAACTAAGTGGCTGCGGACCAGTCGGATTAGCCACCCTCTCGGCAACTTTGAAATTGTCTCGAATCTCACCCTATCCACCCTTATTCTCTTTGTCTTTCTCTACAGTCTTTAGCTACCTCAGAGCCGCTTCCTCTCTGGCACTACTCATCCTCCCGCGGGGATTTCTGATTGTCTCCGCACCCCTCGGCAACCCCTCCCACTCGGTGCGCTCACTCAAATCCCGCAATTTCACCGAGTAGCTGACTTGACTTTTTAACTCCGTTTCCTACCCCGCGTCCCGCCGACCCCTTGACCTTTACCACCTAAAATCCTCTGCAGCCTACAGCTTCCATTTAACGGACGAGTTCCTTCGGCGACTGTAATTGCCAAACTCCTACGTGGCAAATATCGAGTGGAATTGCAGATTCTGGAATTGACACTGAAATAGTAGAGTACAAGAATACATACCTATATTATGTACACTATATATATATAGTTTATATATATACACACCGGAAGATGTAACTTGGTTATTTTCAACGTCCGGATATCATCTCGTGTACAACCATTCTCATCGTGGCGGTTATTCACAATTAGCGAAAAGCACGTCGCTAATTTAACTGTGGGATAACATCCGACCGACTCCGTTCTCAAAGCAGTCGGCGATAAATCGCGGTTCTTGTGCGCCGTGGCGCCCGGCACAGTTATACCCGCTACGCCTTACGTTATCCCAGCCGTGACTTATGGCTGCAACTCCACGAGAACGTAATCTCGTAACACGCATCTTGTTGTAGTCAAACGCCTCCCTCGGAGATACGCACATTTATCAACGTATAAACCTATATACCATGGTAGGAGGGTGAAACCACCCCGTGACCCTTAAGAGATTCGATTATTTCCGCCTACCGGAATATCTAGTCTAATTAAGAAGAATAAGGGTGGCTCTTCGAGAACGACTCGACGAAGGAGGAGTATCTTGGAATTTCATAAGGGGTAGGTCGTGGATGGACCGTTTCAAAATTGAAAATTGGCAACTTTTAAAAATCTCCAAAATTTGAATTTATACGGGAAAAAAGTGCGAGAAAGTAACGCTGGACCGTGGTTGAATTTGGGTGGAAAAAAAAAAATGATTTTCGGACATAAAATTTACCCCTGACAGTAAGCAAGGGATGTATCTGTTTATATGCATGGTTAGTGAGCAACACGGTACATAATACATCAGTGCTGCCAACAGCAATAATTACACGGCCGGCAAGAACACGCAACCCAACCCTTGCCGAAGTCCGGCCTTGTCCACAACCCCCGGGTCCCTGGTTGCAGCGGGGGATGTAATTTGAATGCATGGAAAATGTCCTGTAACAAGCTGCATCGGCTCTGCTTTATCAATGCAATAGTATCATGCTGGATATAACCAACCTGACGGTGAATGTTATTGCGACAATGTAAAATAGAGACTCGGATAACCGGGATATGCCGATAACCGATCAATTGCCGATCGTTATTCAAAAGTTCATTGGTGGGGGATGTTTTGATAGCGCGATATCGCCGGCCGCTGGCTTAACGTGTAAATGTACTTGTGATACAGGCTTAATTAGATATCACCTCGTGTACCTTAACTATGCAATTAGGTTAACTGCCCGTGAATAGTGCCGATCCGTTCGGTGCATCGGTGCGCGACTGATTTGCTCCTTGACAAACAGTATTCGATGTCCTGTCCAAGGACGTGTCTGTATCCTATGGGATAACTAAGGACGTCATTCTCTCGAGTCCTTACAGGAGTACGCTACTTGAAAAGGACCAAAGCTCAAGGACGTTTCGTGGTCCATTGCTCAAGAGGGATGTTGAGGGATATCTGGATGGCGGGAAGATCAAATGACACTTTGTCCTTGATTTAAGGATCTTTGGTGACTCAGTATTATATGGTGGATCAAATGATATATTTCATATTATAACGTAATTCTAGTTTGTGGAATTGGATTTTTTAAAGAAAAAATTTTCTCATTGTTAATTACGCCTGACTTACTTAGTAGCGGTTAAGGATAATTAATTGTACATTAATTTGCTTGGTGATTAAATTTTAATAATAAACTTACTTCACGTTGGTACTTCATCTCGATGAGATGCTGGTCCCTTTTCATGCTGATGCGAATGGATGGATTCCTGGCTTTATGACGGATGCTGTATCGACTTTCAAAAGACCCGGATATATCGTGGGCAAGCTAATGGATTTTTTGTTTAGGATGATTTTTCGGTTTTATTAAAAAAAAAACTAGAGCGACGTTAGTAACGAAGAGATGAAGAAATCTCAATATCCAATTCCAAATCCATGAAAATGTAAACCTGCTAATTAGTGTCTTGACAGAAGATCCCTTACGGCTGGTATAGAATTCCTTAGGAAGTTGATGGTTCGCAGCACTGCCACTGCTTTCCGACTAATAAAATCCGTAGCTAACGTTACCAGTTACGAGTTACGAGGGCATTAAGTAATTGAATGCAATCAGGAAAACACTCCTGGATCTCTTTCTCATTCAATTCTCTTGCAGGAATCCCAACCCTCGAAATTTTAACGAGCTCCTTTCGTAACCCTAGTAGTTTTTCCTTGGACCCCATAAAAAACTGGTTTCACCATCTAAAAAACTGAAGCACAGCCAACTGTGTGTATCACTTTAAACCATACTATATATATATATATATCTTGTGAATGTATATAGTAATGTAACTCCATTCGATCTTGGTAATTTTTATTTATTATTGACTCAACGTCCATGACCTTGTTCAAAATTATATTCGAACATTTTTTTTCATCAAATATGTTCCACTACACTCTCTACCAGAATATCCGTGTGACGTGTACGCAAGTCACGAAATAAAATTCCAATCAGATAATTAATCGAGTCCATGAAATTCCTATGGCTTCCCATCTTCACTCTAGTCGGAGGCTGGAACGATATCCTGAACTTGGACTCGACCAGAAATGGAAGGACGAGGTACCTTAATCGCGACATCAATCAACGTCTTTATCAGAAACCTATTGGGTCCTCGTGAACTCTTTGACTATTTCTATCGCCATGCTATCGAGTTGTAAGGAGATTCTAGGTCGTTTTCATTCATTCAGAAAATCACTCACCCGTTCGATTTTCTCTCTCTCTTCCTCCCCCTCCCCGACACGTCACTAGCTTGGCAAAGACGTATCAGGTCGCCACGAAAGATTGCTAATATTTCGTCCAATTTTAGAAGCTCCAAGAATCCCCCATAGATGTCGCCATAGTCGCTACACGTGAAGCCACGAGTCATACGACAGGATCGTAACGATTGGCAATGGCTGCAATTCCTGCAAGTGGATCCTGGACGAGAGTCAGGACGATTTCGTTTTATTGGCGAAACGAGGAAAGGCTCAGATTACCCTTTGGTAGCGTGACGGTTCTCAATTCCGTCCTGAGATCCCGTGGGAATTGTTTCCGTCGACGGTAGACGCATTGGCCCTTTCGTAAGCGTCGCGACGCTAATGGATGTATCGACTAGCGCCTATACTTACCCACCTACGTGTTGCAGGATGCCATCATAGGCACTAAGGTTTTTACCTTTTTTTACTACCAGGTAATTGCATCAGTACAGCCATTAGAGACCGACCGAAGTACTCGAGTAATTGCGGTAAAAAAGGTAAACGTCTGTTTAGAGGGAAACGCTTTTCTGAAAATTTCCGAGAACCCACACTTACGTAATTATCCTTTTTATTTACGGTTTCGAATACTTAACAAATTCATACTGAATGCAAGGGACGAAAACGTGCTTTTGACATTTTTCTAATTCTAACTGAACTTCGAACATTTTCATGTAAATTCCTATTGGGATATATATTGGATTATTCTCGTATGGCATTCTGTGCAGTACTTGGAAATTTCTCGGGTGCAATTCCAGGTACAAACCTCATTGACACTGCCAACTTGACAAACTATGTATAATCGTTCTAAGCGAGGACTAAGTCATTTAGGGTGTTGGGTTCCCGGTAACTTCTCAAGTATTTAACACCCCCGAAACGTCTGCAAGGTCTTCATTTAATTTACGTCATTTCCCAGTAACCCTCTTTGGACAACCCCCTCGCGAATACAAACTTACCGACCACACTGCGTTACTCGTATGTGACCTGTAAGAGGAAATCAACTTCGCGTGTCAAGTTTGCGCAATAGAAAAGCTTCAGGTACGAGTAGATAACTTTAGTACGACAGAACGTTGCTTGGAGACAGGCATTTGCTGCGGAAGTTTATCACGAAAGCTTGCGGAGTTTCAGTCCATTTGAAACTCGGAGATTGTGTCAAAAAGTGAAGAAAAAAACAGTCCTACTTAAAAAAAAGAATAAATAAACCATAATATTTTCGTCAAACATAACGATACGGAGTAACGAAAAATTCAGTGCCAATACGTATTTCCTCTTCATTGACAGTGCTGCCATCGCACCAAATTGTCACTGTCACTCTGGGATAGTTAGTAACAATTCCTCCAGGGAGTATATTTGGAAATGGTTGGTCACCATGGAGCCCTTCGTTATCCAAACGTCACCTATCCTCTGTATAATTATCGGTTGCAGTGCGAGGAGGTACTAGGCCTAGGGGTAGGTCCGGTAAGGGTAGGTTCGGTAAGGGTAGGTCTGTCTCCAGTTCCGAATGTCTGCGTAGGTACAGGTTGATACAAGAGTAATGCCAGTATCGTGTAAACCTATAGCAGCCATATGAGCCTTTAACGGAACATCTAGCTGCGGGTTCGCATAGGGTAGTTACGGGCTCTCGGTTGTTACCCGTTGTTTAGGGGTTGTAGTTAGTTCATTATTGCACTCTCGGGGACGTTAGGCTCCCTGGAAGTCAAGGAGCGCTTGGTCCAGCAGTAGTAACATCAGAAACAGGAGGAACAACCAGAACCGGGAGAACAAGGGTGAAGGGGTAGATGAGGAGGAGGAGGAGGAAGGTCCATTGGAGAATCAAGGAGGAGAATGCAGATCACGTAGCTAATTGGCCGGCCGGTAAAGTAGCAAACTACGTAGGCGGTACACGGAGTAGTAACGTACTTACGTAACAGTCTACAGTTACATACATTTATTTATATACGGTAAAGAGGTATATACCGTATGTATATAGGTATATATGTAAACACAGCAGTCCTATAAAATTAATTCTCCTTGAAAATTCCTAAGTCATTACGTAGTCGGACATTTTGCTAATTAAATTCCCTCTAATTCGACGGTCAAACTGTCCGCCATTTTTATCTTGTATGACTTAACAGTCCTTTCTGGTTATTTTCATACGCACGTGTCACCGATATTTACACATGCCTGTATTACGTTCTCTGTATTTTCTAGACTGCTACTTTTTTCGTTTTCCTGGTTATTTTTTTTTCTATTGCCCCCCCTTGCTCCCTTTATCCTCCTCTTTATTATCAGTTTGAATGCCGCGAGCTCTTGGCTCTATACACTCTGGATAAAATTGAGCGAATCCACTCGGCATCCTCACTCTGCTCGACGCTAGAGATAGAAGAGTAGAATGGCCAAAGGATGAGTGGAAAAGAGAAGAGAGGAGAAGAGCAATCTCTTCCATTAGTAAGGACCTCGAAAGCTCTCGATTCGTATTAACGGAAACGAGGTTAAAGGCGGAAAAGCATGATGCAAATTGAAGCTGACCTCGCGCGGGGTTGCATCTTCACCGGAAGAACAGACGCCAGCACGTTTTACGGTCTCATGAATATTGTCCGATATTCATCCGGAATACATAGGCTTCCTTCACGCTCTCTCACCTTCGACCTGCTGCTGCCACCTAGGGAGTAGACACTTGTCGACTTATGAATACTGCATGTGATCCATTCTTAACTTTTTATTTCTTCTAGACTATATATATATATATAGTTATACGTATAGGCATATCTATCTTGACACCAAGATAAAGAAGGATCAGTAAGCGGGATCCTTCGGGATGCTGATCTATCCCTATGGAATGAGATTGAGAATCCTGACTGGGGTCTTGTATCTTCTCGCTCTCGTGAATCACTTCTTGTGCGTGGACTTTGGACGTTCAGTTAATAGCAGTATAGGGGGTGAAATTAATTGAAAAGCTCGTTCTGTTAATTGCACTCGAATTGTAATTCCATTGAGAGTTCTGGCTTTTTTGGAGGCATTTCCAGGATTTCGTACTTTTTGGATTATTTACCGGCGTGTGACGACGCTCTTTTCATATCTTGAAAAAGAACCTTTCTATGGATTCGCCAAGTAGCGGGCTGAGTCTCGAAGTGCCGAAAGCTCATATTTGTGAAGCGGCGTAAGCACCTGGGGAAAGTTTTCATATCGAACGGCCGCCTCGTATAAAACCAGGCAAAAACATGCATTTGTATGAAAATCCTGCTTACTACGGTGTTAAACTTTATCTAAAGTCCTTCAGCAGCTACTTTTCGTAACCCCCGGGGCTAACTCGTCTTCGGCAAGACTACGGCCCTCCCATCCTCTTAAGAAAGCTCAGGGTACCAACCTACTTCTGTACCACTTCGTTTATCTCAAAAGAGTTAGCAGCCGGCAATAACGGACGAGAGTAACTACAACAGCACTTTTAGACATCTTTAGACAGTTCACACGAATTCTCTAATCTTTCTCTATTTTCACTCGTGCCGACTACTCGCTAACCGACACCAGTCCTTGCCAGTATGCCAGGAGAAACAACCCCCGAAAAATTGGAGTCTCTCTCTATCTCTTTATTCTCATAGAAAGACAAGAGCAAGAAAACTCCGTAACCAACTTGAAGGAGACACAACCTACCCCTAAGGAACTTACTTCCTGGAGACGCGATCTTGAATAAGTTTATCAAACTGGTTATGTTGAGTTCACCAACTGGAGCCGCGCTAAGGGATGAAGGGGGACGGAAGTGAACTGGCGACACACGAGGATTGGCTTAAATAACTAACGTGCGAGAAGGAACGCGTCAGATGTCAAATTCTTGCACAATTTTGTAGATCAACTTTCGACATCGCTTCCTATATAATATCATCCCCCATATTCCAACTTCCGTTTTCTCCTGCTACCCCCTTACTCAGATGCCACCCCGTCTATACGGGGTGACCCATTTAAAAACAGCCATGGCAGTCGAGTGGAGTATATATCGTGACTATGTCTTTCACTTTAGCCACCCGGTATACTTATTTATCTCATATCGAGTTTCTGGCGTTACGCTACGACTACTGGCGTTGCCGTCCAAGTACCGTCAACGCTGCTAACATCGTCACTCCCCGTAAGAGACAAATAATAAGAGCAGAGCTCCGAGGTCGCGACTCAGGGGGAGGATCTCACCCGTCCCGTGACCTCCCCTCCCCTTTTTCCCCACCCATGTATTATTCATAGGGAATCGTGACTGATATTTCCTACGTGGCGCTTTACTTTCGCTCAAGCTTCCTCCTTCTCCTCCTCTTTCTCCTTCTCCCCCTTATACATATCTTCCTGGAGAAGAGGTTCCTATATGTGTCCCGGCTTTTTGGATTTCGTCACGGGATGGCCCTTCCGGGTTACCCTACTCCTCTCTCTACACTGAGTAAAGCGATTTAACCGAAATTCAAATATTCCACTTTTACCATTGTCTCTCTTTCTATTTCTTAGCTTTTTTCTTCTTTTTTTTTCCTATTCTCTCTTGGCATTACAATTATTATACGTGATCTGCGTGACCAAGGTGGGGTTACGAGTTTTATTTTTTTGTCTTATGCTCCCTCCCCTTTTCTTTTTATTTATGTACACACGTGGACAATATTCATGTGTCTCGTTCCAAAAATAAAAGCAGCAATTCCATACGGACACAATAGCCTTCTCTTTAGAGACTTGAAAGCTAATGGGAAGGGTACTCGGGAATTTTTTATTTAATTCAGGGTAAACCGGCTTATTCTCTGAGCACTTAGAAAAAACTCGCGAAAACTATGGTAAAAAGATGTTTTTGCTCATGCATAGAATTTCAGTGAAAATTCGTAAGCTAATCGGATGGGCGTCTGGTATTACCGGATACGTTAAATTATATAAATTATATATGTATGACCGCAAAATAAAAATTTGAATTTAT
>JARQST010000338.1:1061460-1093993 GCA_030142225.1 Pachycephus smyrnensis | reverse complement strand
GGGCGTCTGGTATTACCGGATACGTTAAATTATATAAATTATATATGTATGACCGCAAAATAAAAATTTGAATTTATGCACTATTAACAATTGCATAAAACTATTAGTTTAGCTATAGCTTTTTTTAATTAGATAATTAAAATATCCAATATCAACCCTAAACTTACCACGTCACAGACTTGATTTGCATAATGGACTAAGTGCCGCACCATCTTTACAGTACACCCTGGACCTGGCAGGTACTTTCACCCCTATTGAAAGGATTTCATCCCCCAATGCTATGCTGGTAGCTGAAGGGTGCTCCCTACCGGCCAACGCCGTCGATTTCCGGTGCTACATTATTCTCAGTAGCGTCCAAGAGATATATGGCTAAGGGGTGTACCAAGGGGTGGGTTACGTCGAGTATCCAGAAGGACGATAACAAGATCTCCGTTTAACGAGGCTCGGGTTCTTTTGAAAAAATCACACAACACATGAAACGTCTTCTTCCATCCCTTGTTGAAAAAGACGCCGACCCTCGGGGCATTGCCCTGCGGCGTCGAGACGCCTTCCGTCTCGCCGAGACGCCAAATCCTAATTGCATAGACGCATATAAATGTGGATACAAAAGCAAAGTGTATTATCGTAGGCAGAAAATATATTTTACCCTTGTCATTAGGATGACGAGGGGTAGATAAGCGTTGTCATTGGTTAAAATTCTCCCTGCCAGTATAACACGTGTAAATTGTAGGAAGACGCGTAAGTACGCGTCAATCGCAATTGGCAGTTGAAGTCAGACACACCCCCAAGAAAATAAGGGATGATATCTTGACAGAATCCGACTGAATGAATCCATCCCTGCGTGTGAGCCAGCAAAGACGCGTACGTATACCCTACCTACCCTTGAAGCGAGAAAACGGCATTAAGGGATCCCACGTGGGTCCTAAGGGATGTTAAGGTCCTGTTAATCCTGACCTTAATTGGAGACT
Source organism: Pachycephus smyrnensis (assembly GCA_030142225.1). NCBI lineage: Eukaryota > Metazoa > Arthropoda > Insecta > Hymenoptera > Cephidae > Pachycephus > Pachycephus smyrnensis. The sequence goes on along the minus strand of JARQST010000338.1, from coordinate 1,093,025 downwards.
AACGGACAATCGCGTTCTGCCTGCCCTCGTTCATAGGGAAAAAAAAAAATAAAATAAACCAACAGAACCTTACGCACCCTTGGCATATTACCGTCGTACAAGAGAAACCTAGGGTGCGTCTAAAATATTTTCACATTTCCACACGTGTCTCGCAGAGATACTCGTCGGAGAAGAGGAAGGGGGGATTGAAGAGAAAAAAAAATTCTATCAAAGAACGAGACAAAAAAGGCAGCTCAAGAGACGTATACGATACGTTCGTATAAGGGGGAGAGAGAGATAGATAGAAAAAAAGAGTAAAGGACGTACGTGAGACAGCAGGGCAAATCCAACCCCAGGATAATCGGCCGTCGGGTTATGTTTCACGGGATTCTTCGAGATTTAGAATAACAGCGATCCCTGTGCCTGGATTGGGGACTCTGCTGGGAATGGTTGGTTAGGCTCTATGGTTATGGGCTCCCCCATATCCAGAAAGTCCAGGAGTCCAAGCGGCCTCGTAGACGAGCTCAGACCTACCAGAAGGGTGTCGTTCGTGGTTGGGGTAACAGTAGCTACGTGACCAGAATCAACGAATGTTACGGTGGTTACACTATCGTGCAGTGTGGACACACCCTGTGGCCAACCTTCTCCTCAACCTTTTGCTCGCTCCCTCTCTTTAGTTATATCTCTATCTTCTCTATCTCCTTCTCCCTCGCTCTCATGGATCTGGACCAACTGCGGTTGGTACCTCGTGCTTACCGAAGGGAAAACTCTTTTCGAGAAACGTTGCCAGTCCGACTGGCTGTACTACTTATAACTTTCCACGCAGTTTACCCAACTTGTTAAAATAAGGTTAGAAAATAATACTCTGTTTTATTATTATTATTATTACTACTACATTGTAATAACTTAATTTTCCCGAAGCGAAGGACGAAATAAACATTTGACAATTATAATGAAACCGAAAAAAAAAAGTGAAAAGTAAAAAATCATAAAGACAATTTAAATGGTACCCTTAAACCGCTAATTGGAGGTAATCCATTGTAATAACTCTTGAAAATTCTAATTAATTGTGATTCATAATGAGTCATACTCTTCCTGAAATTCCCTTTGTGTCTCGAATGATTCCCTGCATAAGCTTAAATCCTCGAGTAAAAAAGAAAAGAGTCTGAATCAATCTTGATTAATCACCAATCAGCGGTTAGAATTCCCTCGTGGGTTGGCATGGAGGGGGGGGGGGGGAGAGGGGGGAGGGCTTTGATGCAGGGGTGGAACTTCATTAGGTAAAATCGTCTCGCCACGTCGATATAGCTTTTCCAGAAAGTAATGAAAACGCGACCTGTATTCACCGCGCGTCAATCAATCCAAACGAAACGGACGTGCGACATGGCGAAACTTACCTTAAGGTATATTACGTACACGAGTGGCGACCATAAAGGGTTAATAAATGCACCCGGGATAGTAGCAATGGCGTGTCTCAACTCGGGTATAGGACACGGAGAGGGTCAGACGTGAACGAAGCCTGTGAAGCCCCACGTTGGCACGCTGAGTTAAGTCGACGTCCACCTATATGAAGTATTATGCACGTGGCCCTAGACAAGAGAGCGACAGTCGCACTGGTGAGGGATCACCCTAAAGGCTGTATAATAATAACTATCCAAAGACTACGATTCAAACAGTGTAAGGGTTGAATAGAGAATTTTTGTAATTTCTCAACTGAAAAAGACAACGCCGAGTGCCGGGGAGGGATGGTGAGGAAGGTATATGGTCTTGGGGTTGAAATGAGAAAAAAAATAATGAACTCCACAAGACATATAAAACTGTACTAATGTAGATATCGCATATATGAAAGTTACCCTTAAGGGACAAGGGTCGATCCTGTAGCTCTTAGACGCGAAATATCGTGCTCGTTTCCCCGACAAACTGGCTGGCGAATCGGTTCCAAAATCCAAAAGGACCTTAACGACCCTCGATTATGTCTCCCACGAGCAATAACCTTCTCAGATAAATTTTCTCGATTCGCATAGTCCGTTGATGCTCCGGCCTTGAATTGCCTCCTCCGAGTGTAGTACAGTCGCTCCTTCCGAAGGATGCTGTTGAGCGAGTCTAAGGAGGGACGGGAGAGCGAGAGAGGGAGATAAAGTGAAAGTATCAAGAAGAGAGAAAAGAAAAGGGACGAGAAGAAGGAAGAAAAAAAAAACCAAAAAAGGAAAGAGGAACTTGAACACCGTTTTCCAAGAGTCCATTCTTCCCCATTCTCTTGCCCATTCTTCGCCACTCGGTCTCAATTCGCCACGAGCGAAAACAAACAAATTTTCTTCCCTCTCTTCGATCTAAAGAAGTATAAAGGATATCTAACCTCGGTGAACCTGCGGAGACATCGATGCCATATAGACAAGGAACAAGTATGGGAACTGGAACGGGACACTGGATACGCGGAATAATTCATGAGAATGCGAGACGATGCGTCTGTCCCGTTCCTTTGTGGGAGACTGGAATGGAATTCTGTTCGTGTGGCTTCGTACGTCCTCGTACGTTCTCGGGTATCCTCGTGTCAGACGCCTGGGTACTCGCGATCAGTCTTCCTTAGAGGAACTAGAGTAGACGAAGGTAGCGGACTTTTATACGTGGTCTTAAAAGGAGTTTATACGTATTTTTGAAAGAGAATAAAATTTCGATTTGGTTCTGGAATTTTGAAATTTTTCTACCTTACGTTTCGTGGCGTACGTTATTCTTTAACGTGACGTATGTGATTCTAGGAGTATTGGTTTGAAGAATTAGGGGATGAAGTTACCAGTTACTGGAAACGGAAGTAGCTAAACGGTTCGATATGGACCAGTTCGATAACAAAGATAACAGCGATAAAGTAGCTGAGTAAAAAAAGAAAGCTTAGACGTCTTAAGGTAGTTGATGCTAGAGGGGATGTTACTAAAGGGATGAAAGAGACGAAGGAATCGGCTTGCGGCCGATTGAGGGTTTTGTTTCACTCTGGTAACCATACGATATTCGAACCACCATGCGAGAGCTTACCAACCTGATAAACCAAAATCCCTAGTGGTTGGAGGACAGCGTAATTCACGAAGAGGATTCACCCTGAATGATTCTGATAAGCAATTTCGAATTATCAGTCCATTAGGAATCGAATTTACGAATTGTAGATTTCAATTGATTCACATTGAAGATTTGGCATTAAAAATATTTCTCTCTATTGGAAGAAGGAAAATGTATTTTTTTATCCCAAATAAAGTGGACGATTCTTCTTCTAAAGGCATTAATCGTTGGATTCGAATGTCGGCCATTTTGCTATAGGCGAACGGTCTGTATCGTTTGTCCAATGAAATATGACGTTTATATCAAAACTAATGAGAAATGACGTCATCCGTATCCCAGTCGGTTTTTCAACTTCAGAGTTTACCTGTTTTCCACCATTTTCATACTCCAGCTCGCGTATCCCTATTCCTGGGGGATTAATAGCCGCGACTCGTTCCCGACGCTCTTGACAATCGATTTGGCGTCGATGTTGTCGAAAATCTTGTGAAGATTCGCCACTCGAGCTTCATCGTCTTTCCCCTGTCTAGTCAGCCCTTCATCCCTTCATTATCCTCGACTTCGCCACCCCTTTTCAAGTAACGTAAGAAACGTGAAAAAAATGAGTGTCTTATTCTTTTATCAGACGATCCTAGTTCTTTGATTAAAATTTAACTCCGCCCTTCTCTCCCTAAAATCATATACCCTTCTCCCTAAAATCATATACCCTTAAGTTAAGGGTGTTTTATACCCTGGAGACTAAAGACCCGTTGTTATACGTTGAAATCAAGTTAAAAGTAGCAAGAATAGAAGTGTCTTTACGTCCCTGGACGATATGACGATAAATTCGAAAATCCTGGCAGACAAGAGACGTAATGTTTTCTGGAAAAAGTTATCACAGCGGGGTATGGCGACGAAAAATATTTAGTATCGTAAGCCCAAGCCAAGGCAATCTTAACCCAGTTCACACTCGGCGAACATTAAGATTGTTTATGGCGAAATTATCCAATTTCTCATACAGTGGAGGAAGAGGGGGGTTAGAAGTTCCAAGGGGTAGGAGTTGCATCGTAGATTTAAACCGGTTGGCCGGTCTGACTGGCGACTGAAATCATCCCCTAAAAATTTTCGACGTCTCTCCAGTGACGTATGCGACCTCTATACACATATATATGTGTATAACGGAAAAGGAAAATAAGGTTGGAGGGGGTTTACAATGGGAAAGGGCAAAAGTAAAAAAAAATACAGAAGGAAATGGAAAAAAAACGTAGACAGGGAGTTACAAAGGGGTTGCAGTCGACTACACTCTGTACAGAAAGAGAAAGAACATGACGAATGGGGTAGCAGTGTCCGATTACCAAAGGCAATTTATCCACGATCTAGCGATATTGGTTGAGAGGGCTAAAGTTACCAAACGCAATCCATTTATTGTTCTTTATTGTTTTTCTCCCGATCAAGCAAGATGGATGCCCGTCCATTGTCCATCCTATCGGAGACCCTAATTGATTTAGCGTTATAGGCAGTTACCCGTCGATTGCCCTATATACAAAGGGACCAACGATAAAACTGATAAAACTATCCTCTAAAGAGAAGAGGAATTCATCCCTTATCCTCATCCTTACTCTTTCTCGGGATGGGAGGGGGTGGTCAGTACTCACAATATAGATAAATCTCTAATACCCATATGGCCCTTGGAATGAGTGCAAAAGGTCACAGGGGAGTAGAGAGTAGTGAAAAATTCCTAAAATTGAATTCTACTAAGAGAGCGACAGGGGGTGAGCGAACAAAATAGGGGTGGAGAAGTATTACGAGATAAGGCTGTATAAAATGTGTTTACTTAGACGTCTGACATTTTTATTTATTTTCTACTGTTTTACCGAAGCGAAGCAAGGGTTGTTGTTGTCAAAATGTATCCTTTAAATATTCCTACCTTTTTTAAACATGGGTTTCACAGAGTGGTTAGTAAGGGTTGGTATCGTAGATCGGATCGATATCGATAATATATATTGATGTATCAATAGTCACATCAAGACCCTTCCGGATCCCATAAGCAGGCAATAGAAGAAGCTGCAAAGCCCCAGGTTGGAGCGTCGTGAAAATGTCGGCTGGCCCCGAGGGATTTTTGTGAGTCAGGAATTTTTACGAGGTTACAGACATTTCCTTATTTCACCCCCTGCTTCCTATTTCATCCCTTCTACATGGCCTCCGCATCGACTCTTCTTATTTCGTTTATTTCATTGATTCTCCGTGCTCTCTGTGCTGAAAATGTAAAACGTCACGGACTGAGCGAGAGAGCGAGCGGGATAGAGAATATACGTATGAGAAAGTTCGAGAAAGAGAAAAAAAGATAGAATGAAAAAGAGAACACTGAAAAATCGAAGCACCACGATCACGCAATTCTCAACCGACTTCATCCTTGCACGAAGAAATTTTTAAAATCAATCCGCGAATCGGAAATAAAACTTTCTTCTTCGAGTTAAATAATCAGTACGGGAATTGGTCCTGTCTCTGGCCCGTAAGGGTGCTAGGAATTATTTAAACCACCCTCTAACCTTCAGTACTTGAGAATTACAAAAGTTCCTGTACCTCTGACTACAGACAAATAGTACGAGCGACAGAGCTTCAGGTTTTACAAGAATTCGGCAGAATTTAGAGTGGAAATCGGCAAATACTAGAGGCCCACGTGATAGTGTAGCCACTTCCTAACTATTACCCTGTTCAGCTTATGAACCGACCTTTATATTCGTTACGTGGATAAGTTAGGTAAGTATTCTAACAAAGCCCATACTACATGCATAATAATTCCATCCCGGGAAGATCATAGCCAAGCCTCCAGTATGATTATTGGAAAGTTTCAGGTTGACTGAACACAGCGTAGGCGAGAAGGTGCACCTGTTAGCACGAAGACTCCTTAGCATAGAAAGTAGCGACGTGATAGCGAGCATAAACGAGGTATATTCTTCGTAATGGAGTGTTTAGCTGGAACGAAAAGCCACGAGATTGTATCGGCAAGGGGATGCTTTTGCAAGAGCCTTTAGTCTCTTCTATATATATATAGTACTCTTCCATATTATTCTGTACCTACCCCGTGTCTTGCAATCCCTAAACAACACATATGCAACCCTTAAAAGCCTGTCTATTTTTCATTTATCTATATTCCACGTGTAAACTTTTCATTAGGATTCCTTGTTCGTCCATTATGCCTACAAGTATGCATATATGTATAGCTACAACCCCTAACCACGGACTATTTTAAGGGTGCGAAGGGTTCACAGATTCGAGGACTTCTCAACTCTTTCAGTGGCAAGCTTACGTCATTTTAACTACCCTTAATAAATGTTACTTTATTCTCTGAGATTGTTCAAAGCAGCTTTGTTACTTCATACCTTACGTCAGTAAGTATACCCTATAATTGTACCGACAGAATCCACTTTACTCGTGATCATTAGTCTTTTCCCGGGACAGAAACGCTTACGTCTCCGGTGCCTATGGAGTTATTAATCATTCTCTCGAAGAACCGGAAGCAAAGATAACGTCTGTCAAATCGTATCGGAAAATTCAGTGTGTTATATTTTTTAACTTCTTTTTGTAATCTCGCAATATGTCGAACTACGTTACGAGACTTTCGTCACTTCCGGTAAGCTAGTCGAAGTTCCCATTATTTCTCCCACATCGCGCCTTCCATTTCCTGTCTTTTCACGTCAATGTCCTTTTGCCTCCAGTCTATTCTTGTCTCTATAATATATCCAGGAATAGACATATATAATCCATACATATATACATACATATAAGACGTTGGTCTAACCACAATTCCTCAAGGAAGTTTCTACAAGAAAGCTATTAAATTTCATCTCCATTCGTGGAACCGCCATGCTATTAAATTTTCCTATTTTCAGGATAATTACACGGAATCCTTGCCATACTCTCGCAATATTCCACATGGTCCATAAACTTCTCCCATGGTTGATCATGACTTTGGATTCTAACTTTTATTTATTTTGAAAAATAAAAAAAGGTGGTCAATCGCTAATTTTCAAATAACGAAATCATCCTGAAAAATACGCATTATCATTACCCATGGAGTACGAAATGTAATTTTGACAATTAATATCGCCCAATACGTTTAATCGTAGTTAAAAAAAATAATACGGCAATGATTCGCATCGTAAAGAGTTAAAGGAGAAGTCGCTTAATTGGATATACTAAAGTTTCCGGGTAATACTAATTGGAAGGAAGGCTGTACGATAATTAACGAAATCCAGGTAATTTATGTGTTATCCGATAAGGGAAATGATATACACCCACTTAGAATGAAGAACAAACTGAGAAAGGCTATTATCGCGATAGCAGAATAGAAGGAAGAAAATGGCGGATATAGAGTGAAGATGTGAATTACGCGTTAGTGTACTTTTAAAAGATTCAAATTTCGCGGGCGAATTAACAGGGTAAATCTAAGTGGCTGAAAATCCATTCGCCACGAACGATGATAAGACGATGCGATTACCAGCAAGATATTAGCGGCAGTGAAACATGTACAAGTTATACCCAAGAAAGTTTCGATTTACGGAACGTTGACTAATTTTGATGCTCTTCGATGATTAGAGGCCAACGCCATACTTGCTAATTAAACGTAAACACGTACGGCGCGACAGTGACTGCCCTTAAACAGGAATTTGCGGATTTCCACTTGGACTGCTAATCTTGCATTGGATACAGGAACGTGGTACAGTGACTTAACGAACTGAAACCAACTGAACCGCTTAGAAAATCGTTAATCAACAACCTAAGAAGGTATTCTCGTAATTCCTTGGAAAATTAGACAAGGACAGTTAAGCAGGACACTGATAACAGGAGTTTCCTGTGGATACGATAAATCGCCGGAAGTAGACAACCAAACGATTTATAGGTACCACCCTTTATACAGGAAGTTCGATATCGAGTGAGCATAGTGTATGTATATATATATATACACTATACATTATAGTCTCGATATTCAAGTAGTTCCCGCGCATTATCTACCGTATGGGGTATAGTTACAGTTACGAGTTATCAAATTAATCAATTACCAAGATATAAATTGAGGGTTAAAAAATGGCCTCCTCTTTTCTACGAAAGCTTAAAGCTGTCGATCCAGAAAATTTGCCTGTGCGAAAGTAATATCCAAGGGAAGCACCGAGTAGATTCTCCTTAACAATCCACGAGTAGGACGAGGGATGGCGCAGGGGATGTTGAGCAAACAAATTTAATCAAGTTACCCAAGCGTGTCTCGAACTCACCCCTTTGCCCTAATCGACGACGGGAAAGCCACCCTTACAAGCCGCAACATCTCTGATCTCTGATCAATAGCCCATTCCACTCTTAAATATTCCCTTGAGAATCCACGCCCTCCCTCCCCCCTCGAAAGACATTCTAATGGTTTATAAAGCAGAAACGAAAAATCATCGAGTCTCTCTCTCTCTCTCTGCATTGTGCGTAAGGGTTGAGAAAAAGGGATGAAGGGTAAAATTATTTCTCATTAACAACAATACTTGATTCTACTTCTCTCGTTAGGTTAGACAGTAGTTGGATGAAGATACAATGGCGGCTGCTTATGACGTTGATTAAGGGATGTTCCTTATACTTGGATGCTGGGATGTCCCAGTAGGGTTAATCAGTCAGGGATGAAAGTTCCACCCTTAACTTCCTTATACGCTCTTCGCAGAATCGTCACGTCCGAATGCCTGAAAACATGGCGGCCATAGCTTGCGTCATCGCCCATCTCTTGCCGACTGGTCTGAAGTGGATGAATTTTAAACTTGACGCGCGATCTGATTAATTGATAATTAATCGTCGGATCAGCCATTCCGAAATAGACTTTGAACAATATGTCAGGATTTGAGCCACGCGCGTATCATCGTGAGCATCCACGATAATGGCTTCGGATTACGGTGAACATTGCTGGCCCCGATTAGACATTCTCGAGTGACCCGCCAACATAAATTTCAGGGTAAGCGGCCATTTGGTTAAACCTGAGAACCTTACTGCTTCGAATGAGTTGGCAGACGAGTTGGTATACATGCACTGCATATGTGATTATGAGCATATGTGTTTGGTAGATACTTTTTTTTTTCTTTTTTAATTCCCCGTCTCTCTCTCGCTCCGATTCTTGTCGTAAAACTGTTTAGTCACGATAGAGCGGCCTGACAAAGGATGCCAGGACGTAACGGAGAGTGTTGGACGATTCGCCGGAAGAGACGGAGAGAAGAGGAGGTCCTAACGACCGGACGCCATTTTCCTACGAAATACGTAGGAGACGAATGAAAAAGAACGAGGGATAGAAACGGTGGGAAATAAAAAGGGCAATCGGTAATAACAAATTGGAAATGACCCTGTGGTTCTCCTTTTTTTTTTCTTTCTATCTTCTCCCCTCTGTTTCCGTTTTCTGGAAATTACTTTCCTCGCGTCATTTTTATTATTAGTCGGCAATTTGACGGCATCTCGAGTGCTGCGACGGAAGTCAAGAAATTCTACGTGTGTTTCCGGTACGATTTGGCCCCACTTTCAGCCGTTTCAAGGGACTCGCACTCAGTTGGGATGGAACCACTTTCTTAGGGGTCGTGGGAAGGGACGTTTTTAAAAAGCCACGAACTCCATTTACATGGGGGGGAAGGTTATCGTGTATAATTCCGAAAATGGCATTCGACCCTTAAATTTCTTCATGGAATAGGTCGAAGGGGTCGAGCGCTTTGTCAAATGATATGAAAATATCCTAAAATCTCGAAAAAGGTCCATGGGTACGATACGCGCCGTCGCGCAAGAACGTCCGCGTCACTTGTAAATTTGTCAGACCTTCAGCAGCCCTCTGGCAGCTCAATAAAGAAGAGGGGGGTGAAAGAAGTAAATACAAAAAGTGCAAAACAAAGAATTTTTCGTCCATCCCATGTGCCGTGAACGAATCCACCAAGAATAATCGTCGTGTCAGGATTTTATTGTTCTCCAATTCAGTCATCCGACTGAATTCCTCCGGTTCCCAGGAGCGACAGCGCCATTTCCTATACAAACTCAGGGCACAAGGACGTAAGAGATAATTTGTTTCGTTGCTTCAGCGAAATTCAATTTATCCAGAGATTCATCCACGGATCCTCGTCCTTTTGGCGAATGCGATTTATTTGCATTGCATACCTATATATATATGCGTCCGTATACAAACGAGCATACACTATACCATATGTTCCGTACTTTAGCATATAGCTATATCCACTTATCGTAGTCACGTGTATACGTATAGATAATACGTAGAATTTTGCGTTTGAATTCTTCGGAGGTTGAGCGTGGAAATTGGCGGGAATATTCGAAGCGTATCTAAAGGATATGGACAAAACGTGAAAACGGACGGGTATCCTGGATTCCCGTGGATGGAAAAGAAGATCTTGCAGAATGGAGTCCGATTTCAATAACAATTCCAGCTTAGTTGTCTCCGAGGAGGAACTTCCTGGAAAGGACGAGGAGAGAAAGTGTATGTACGGTATATATATATGTATATGGAAGGACGTGGGTGTCCTGCCAGTGAAAGACATTGTCAAGTTGCTGATTGACAGTATTGCACTGCGATTGATCCTAATGGGAGGACCTTTAAAAGAATACGTGGATCCTCTGTTCATGAGGATATCCGATACCCCTTAAGGATCGATATTATATTTACTCGGAATTGCCCTTTGTTACCTGCAGTGTAATTTATCCCTGAATTCTCTCGTATCCCGCGATAAATATCCTTGACAATTAGAAGGATACGTGAGAAGCCTCGTGAAGATCGTATGGCTCCTGGCGGGATATAGAAAATTTGCGAGATTCGATCCTGTTTACGTGACTAAATCGTTAATTGAATATTTTGCTTCGATTATTGAAAGAATAATGATGATGATGATGATAATATCGTGTTTATTGTCGAGACGTTGCAGACAAATATTATGCAAGTGCATACTTCAATTGCAATACTTTAAAGTATCAGTGTTACATTTTAATATTGTAGAAACATTAATGCATATTTTTTTATTATTATCCTGCTTATTCTGTTATTTTGAAAAACGAACGTTTCGGTGACAAAAAACAGAAGATACTTTTTCGTTTTACAATTTCACTCGAAGCTTACGTAGAAAACTTAATAAAACCGTTTCCTTTCATGATGAAAATTGCGTTGCACGCGTAGAGCAAAAGCAAAAAAAGGAACTGAAAGGAAAAAAATTACGAAAATGAGAATCTCATTTTTTTTAAATCTTTTACGAGAAGCGCTGCTTTTTATTTTTTTTCTTTACCTTATCATTTTCCTTCTTTCAACCTCGTCCTCGACACTCGTCCTAGAATTCGGTACGGTCACGAGATAAAGATGGTCTCTCAGCATCTTTCCTTTCGAATCTTTGTTTCCATTCAATTTTACACAAGTATCCTTAATGGCCGTCGCGAACGATCAAAGTAACCGCGAGAAAAAAGTAAAAATGATTAATATTTATCTCTTTCCCTCTTTCGATCCCTCCTCCTTTTTTCTTTCATTTACCATAACTAATGACAGAAGGAGCAATAATTCCGAAGGACCAGGACTTCCGCATTTTTCCGAACTCCATAACCTCACCCTCGACATTCACCCTAATGAGGACCCGAAATCGTCATGTAAAAATGGGGTACATAAAAAAAAGAGAGAAATTTTACGTAATAATCATACCTCATCAAAAACTTCCAGGATCATCCCAAGAGGGGGGACTGTTCCTTCCATCAAGGACACGTTCATTCTCATAGAACCAAGGACGATCCCGAAATTACATTACACCCTTAGCATTTAAAAGTAAAAGTACCGTTATCGAAAACTCGAAAAAGAAAATTCGCACCTTTGTCACCCTTATTTCATTAAGGTTAACAAGGCTTTTCTGGAATTACTATGTTTTTGTAATAACTCGATCTGCATAATAATTCGATCAACGTTAATATTACGAATATTTTCGAAGTTCGATAAAGCATCCAAAATTTTCTTCCTAAAATGTACACGTCTTGTCAAAACCTATTTTGCAGCATCCGTCACTACGATAAAACAATTCGGCCTATTGCTTTTTTCTATCCACTTGAAAGACCTTGACGCGCGCGTGGCTCCCGGAGGGCCAAGGTCACAGAAAAGCCCTGAAAATTGAAGCCACTGACCGAAGCCTGCTCCGAGATTAACCGTGGGATTACGCCAAGATGGATTAGTTGCAATAAACCTCGCGACGGAATTATAGACTTCCCCGGGAGATTAAGTGAAATCATTTTCCCGAAGACCATTTGTCACGGAAAGCTTCAAATGGCGGGGCAGAAGGGGGGAAGAGGGGTAAAGCAGGCTCGGGGTACCAGGTATTGCGTTAAGGCTATGAAAAATAAAAAAAATATTGATTTCTCCCACACAAAGACATTTTCACTCGGGATATGCGTTTAGATTTTAGAAGAGAAAAAAAATGAGCAAATTTGACGAATTATTTATAAATAATTCATCGCCAAATTTGTTACCGATCAAGCCGTGAGACGTGCATCCTTTCGAGAGGCCACGTCCTTGTGGATTTACAACGTAAAAGAGTCCCCTCGATTGCAATACTGATGTTACGGCCCGATTATATTTGTTTACCTAGAAAGATTCAATTTATATATTTTACATCAATGTATAAAGCTATTAACATGTTCACGTATGATACCTATATGCCGATGTTAACAGCGGATTATTATCGGCAGATATTTTGGCAAGGCGCGTAACACTCTCGATCAATTATTATTTAGCAAGCATAATTACACGAGCGCGCACAATTACCGTTCCCGCGGAGATTTATCCCTCGCTAATTAATCTCGTTTAATTAAAACACGCGGTCGAAAGGCGCGTTCTGAAATTACGATTTCCAGCAAAGTAGCAAAGCGACCAGTACTTTTGGTGAGAAATTTTTTCAAAATAATCAGTTCGTTCTCCCCAGAGATACACAGTAATTTGGTACTGACGTTACTAAAACATGTATTACGCAACATAGTTATCCAGACTGTTCACGTATATTATGAAAAAGACTGAAAATTCTGAGACGTCGAAATACTCGAAATTTCTTCATTCGAACTTTTGAATCCAGAGAAATTTCTCCGTCTTAACCTGTTCCCTTGAGGTAATTGTATAAAAGCGGTCCAATTACGTGAAATCCGTAATTCATGTCGGAGCAATTATTCGAATTTAATTAAAACTCTTGAGCAGACCAGAGTCCTGCCGACACGGACGAGTTATTAATTTATATCAAAGGATCCGGTACGGTTATCGATAACCTCGTTATCCACGAGTCCAAGTCGTCAACTTTGTTATACTTTTGTTATTCGTTCGTATAAGAGAGGACCTCCATTGGTCCTGAACCTGCCAACCTTTTCCTTTGCAAAGGTTCTGCGTGTATCTTTGTCATTAGCCTCCTACGTCATTGTCCATTGAAATACGTACAATGCCGATAAGACAATTTTGAAATTTTCCTTTCAGGCGGTATCTTCACGGAGGATCAAAAGGACAGCCCTTCGGAGTTGGCTTTCAAGTACGCGATTTATAGGATAAACAAAGACAAGAGTCTTCTCCCAAATACGTCACTGGTATACGACATCGAGTACGTACCCAAGGACGACTCATTCAGGACATCCAAAAAAGGTTCGTGTAATCTTGTATAATTTCAAGAAATATTCCACGTGCATGTAAATTCATTTCGCGTACCGGAAGTAACGGAAGGATTTTTGTCTCTTTTGAATTTCCCGCCAAAGCGAAGATAGTAATGGTTGAGGGAACTTATTCACTGTGTGGAAGTGTCTGCTTCCCTGCACTTCGCGAAGTGTCAAGTCGAGTGCTGTCTCTGAAAGTATTGCTTCCTTCAGACGATAAGTTGAAGATTAATGAAGATCCAATAGGAAGACTTTTATTCTTCCGTCTCTTTCGAAGAACAAACGAGTAAGCTTTGAATAAAGCCTGTGAAGGGAGTTTTTCGGTATTGAAAACTGTATTGTCGGTAGCTGTATATATATGTATGTGTGTGTATGTGTGTATGGGATATATTTATTTTTCCTCTAAGCATCATCCCTCGGGAGACGCATAACGCTCCCGGCTGAAATGCAGGAAGAGGGAAAGACACGGGATCAGCGACGCTCAACCTTACAGTTGATAAAAGTTGAGAGTTCGATAAGACACGATCTTTCAATCTGATAAAAGACAAAAGCACTTCCGGGAGAGCCGAATAACCGAGAAAATTGGATTGTCGGATGGATTTTGCGAAGGTTTTTAAAACAAACCTAAAACTGGAGAAAAACGGAGAGAGACAAGTAGAAAGGGACGAAATGGAGTAAAGAGCAGGAAAAGAGTAAAAAAATAAATACGTAGGGATTGAAAAAAGTCGGGATTTAAAATAAAAACACGAGGGCAAGAGGGTGAGTCGCAACCAATCAACTTCAGCTAATTAATTAGCCATTAGACTGGAATCTAATTTTTATTAATCCAGTATAGGACCGAAAAAGTTAACGGTTCGCTGGTCCAGACAAAGGCCTCTTTCTCTTTCTTTCTTCCCTCTCTCTCTCTCTCTCTCTCTCTCTCTCTCTCTCTCTCTCTCTCTCTCTCTCTCTCTCTCTCTCTCTCTCTCTCTCTACCCTTTTCTCTCTTGCTCTCCTTCCTTCTCATCTTCTCCTCGGCCATCCTAGCGTAGCCCTCGGTGCCTTTCGAGATTTGCGGATTTAACTTGGAAAAGGGATTTTTCATTCTGGCATTTTTACGGTTCCAGGATACAAGAGAGGGTCCTCCTAACTACGTAACTAAGTTCCGCCTCTTAGATTTGCTTTAAGGCGCTCGCCAGTCCAGCAAATATGAAAAAGAGAGAGTGAGAGAGTGTATGAGAGGGTGGGAGAGAAGAAGAAGGAAGAAGCAGAGGAGAAGAAAGAATGCCAGAAAAAAGGACGCTCCATTCCCACATTTTCCATCCAAATGATTTTACGAGGAAAATCCACTCGAGTTCCGCTTTTCTTATATTTTTGTTCTTTATTCCTTATCTATTTCTCTCTCTCTCTCTCTCTCTCTCTCTCTTTCTCTTTCTAATCATCCGCCTCCGTTCACTTCCTACAATTCTTATGGAAAAAATTTTCTCGATTACAAATTGACATATTTTTTCTTTCTTCATTATCTATATATATATATATATCTCTGTCTCTTTCTGATCATCCATCGCCCTTTAATTTTTGCACTTTCCCTCCTGTAGCTACGTCCATCCATTTTTTGTTGTCTCCCTTTCCCTCGCGGTTCCTCTTTTTCGCATTCGCGAAACGGCATCTCCGCAAGCAGAAACGTGTCGCCTCGTTAGTTATGCACGCAATTTCATAAGGGGGTGATGAACGATACTTCCAACCCTCGAGGGAAAACGCGAACTAACCGAAAAATACGGGGTGGCTTTTCAAGTCACCCCCTTCCCTCTTCTCACTGCTCCTCGACTCGCATCTCGAGTCAGCGAGTGCGTCGCTGCGTTCCGTTATACGTCGCGACGCGTTACGTTTTCCCAGCCCGCGCCCTAATTGTGCGTCGTTCCCTCCCTCAAAGGCTGACTGCCACTGCTTACGCACTTTCGACCCATAAACTCACCCTTACTCCACTTATACAGCCACTTTCAAAAGAAGCTACTCCCCCCTCTCAAAATGTTTCGTATCTTCAAAATTACCTTTTATCCAATACACGAGAGTAAAGCTTGCGTCACAACCTTCCTCTCTTATCACGGTTCTATTACTTTTACCAACTGAATTATCTCAACGTAACCATTTAATATCTTCTCCCTGACCTCTCTTAGCAAAAAAATCCATATTTATCGTTAAACTGTCGTGTATCGAAAATATTTCGAAATTCCGTCACCGCTCTTCCGCGATGCCGATTGGTCCTCTCTGTCGTCATTCGATGCCCGTGAATTTGCCGCTTGGCTTCCGCGTTCACGTGGCACGCAGTCAATACGACAGATTGCAGTTCCATTAGAAATGTCAAAATACGAAATAATTTTCTAATCGTTTATAGGAATCCGGTTCTGCGCGCGCAGCCCCCAATTGGCCTCTAATTGGTTATATAAATCATGTAGCTATACAATTAAACGCAAGAAACAAAGTCATCCTTCGGGTAAAAGCTGAAAGGATGCTTTCCCATTTGATACACGTCCGGGAAATAAGTAAAATGTATAGTCTGGGCTAACGTGACGTCACGATCTCAAACTCTCTTTGAAATAACTTTTACAACTCTTCGAGTTACACTGACGTAATAGCTACAGCTCGTAATACGTGTGTGTGTATATATATATACACATATAGTATATCCTATTTCTGTAGATGCTCCTAGCCAAGAGTATTACGTATTGCCATGTAAGCTGCTATAACAATGTATATTTCTATACGCGTGCTCGTGGATATCTATATATACATAAAATATATACATATAAAAGATATATATATATATATATAAGATATACACAGATACTGCTGTTCCATAAACCTGTAAGCTCTCCTTCACCCCTACTTTCTTCGGCTATTTTCTCTTTACCAGTGCACTCTATCACTATCTCTGTCTCTCTCTCTCTCATTCTCTATCTATCTCTCTCTCTCTCTCTCTCTCTCTTCGCATGCTTCGCGGAAGATTGTTATTTATACTTATTTCCTATTTTTCTCCAGTACTTCCGGTAAATTACGCTTCTCCGCCGCAATGCCACCAACGCGAAGAACGAAACTATGGGAACCCATTGATCTTACCATGGGAAATTGAATCGTACACGCGGGTTCGTAACAATGAGGATCCCAAGGGAATTTATCAGTGACGTACTTTTTTTTTTCTTTGCCGAACGTCATATTTACTTCTAAATGTTTCTAATGGAATTTTCGATATTTCGAATTATCGGTGAAACGAAAAGAAAATTCTATGGTCGATTGTTATTCTTCTTTGAGACATCCTCGAAGACTTATATATAGCTCGTTCGAGTTTACTTCAGCCAAGGTTAACGTCTCACTTATCTCGATTAACGAACCTGCTCCAGAAAGGAGTCTGGGCTTCTTAAACGTGTTTCATCTTAATTTCATCCATAAACGGTGATTAAACTTTGTATTCAGGAAGTATGCAACTTACGGTTACGTGTTTTAACCTAGTAGATATATATATATGCAGCTACCACGAGGATAACTTTTGATAAGAGTTTTGCACGAGCAAGATGGCCGTTTATCTACTGCAGTTTCATGCTCGGTCTTAGAACAGCGGACAGGCAACTTTGAAGCACGTTAATTTTTGCAGTCGTATACGCCATGACGAATTTTCATTGGATCTAATAAAATGACAAATTAAATAAAATATTTTAGCCTGATTTTCAAAATGGGATGGAATAAAAATAAAAATTTAATTAGAGACTTTACCGTTTGGCTCTAGTTTACAGGTTTTGTATTTCCCTTCTTTTTCCCCCTTTTCACCCTTCTCCCTCATATGGTACAAATCATTCAGAGTACCTTATCCGCGAGACAAAAGATACTTAGAAGGTCCAATCCAACTTTGAAAATAGGAGCATTCCATTTCCGTTTAGTACTGCGACAGGCGTGCCACGAATATTACCGAAAAGTAGTTGGGCCGTTCGGTTGACAGGAGGAACGATGGAATTGGAAAGCACGCTCCCGAATAAAGGATAACGTATAAAGAAGGACCTTTACCTTAATGTATCTATTTCCTGTCTATTTTTCGCTGACGCAGAGTCCCGAATGGCCGCTCATACGCGAACCGCAATAACCGATCCTCTCATACCTAAATCTCCATTTCTAGAGCAGAGAGCTTCTTCCCGTTCCCCTTTTCAAAAAATATAGACACTTAACCGTTTTCCGTAACCCAGTATCCGTATACCGTTTCGTACCGTGCATTATAATATATCCTGTACGTACATATAACGGTATTATAGTCTCTATGATAAGTGCAGCGCATGGTCCATCTAGATAATAATAATAATAATTTCACTCATATCCTTACAGCGTGTAAGCAGCTTTCGAGATCGGTTCAAGGAATTTTTGGTCCATCGGATCCACTTCTGGGAGCCCATATACAAAGCATATGCGAAGCTTTGGACGTTCCTCACTTAGAGGCTCGAGTCGACTTCGAGCCAACCTTCAAGGAGTTTAGTATAAATCTATATCCTGCTCAAGATCATCTCAACAAGGCCTTCAAGGATCTCATGTCTTTCCTCAACTGGACCAGAGTGGCCATTATCTACGAGGAGGACTACGGTGAGTCGACTCTCTATTCATTCAGATATATATATATCATACAGCAGTAGGAAATGCTTTGCCTGGGATAATGAGCGTAAAATGAGTAACGAGGCTGAAGTCGTAGAAGTTGAGGTAGGTAAGTTTTTGCCTTTTCGAAAATCCGAGCGTCTCGGAGTAAATGTGTCGGAATCAGCTACCGGAAGCGGAAATTAACTGTCAGCGTGTGTCACCCGCAGACACGCATGCACAACTGACTTGCAGTAACCTAACCTGAGCTGACCTAACCTAACCTCGCGAATCGATTCACCTTTCGCAGAAATAGAATTCCGCAACTTCTTTTTTTCTCTTTTCTCATCATTATGCATCCTTCCAGCTGGAACATATTTTCCAGCCCCTTCGCTTCCTTAGAGATGGAATTCGCAGAGGTCACGGGGACTCACAGTGACCTCTCTAAGCAGGAAGAACCGCTTTAGCCGTCTGCGCATTGAACTTCTGCTTATTTCTATGGAAGCTGCCAATCTTAGTTTGTCGTCGTTTCTTCCGTCCGCTTGTATTTTTCAACGCTTTCGTTGCGAATTCTTATATTTATTTTTCTTTATCTTTCTCAAGAATCGTCTTATCCTCCCGCTTTTCTACTTTCTGCTCTTTCTTCTTTCTTCCTCTCGTTCTCTTGATCCCTCTTATTCGCAAACGTCGACGTCGAGCTAAACAGGCAAATCCGCTTTTCCGGTTGCAAAGCGCGAAAGTTTTTCCAGCGACCGCAACGACGTTCGCGTCGCTGCACGAGGACGACAGTATCGTTAAGGACGCCGACGTCGTCGACAGCGTCGCGGACAATTTCTATGGTAGGCGAAACGCGAGAAAACTTACTTCGTCGTGACGTCGGGGATTTCGCATCGTTTCTTGCAATCTTGAACTTTACGTATTGGATAGTTAAGATTTTAATCTTGGTAGGAAAAGCAAAGAATACGAAAAAGGGTAAAAACGGGGAGAGAAAAAAAGATCAACCGTTAACATCGCCGCGAGTTTGAAATTGTCGGAATCCTTGAAAAGCATCAAGAAAATTAATTCTTAATCGCACGGTACTTAATTACGTAACGCGACGTTAATTACTCGTAACGTTACATGCTGGATTAACGAAATTCTTACTTTATCATAAAGAAATTTCCGCTTGGTCAATCTCTCGACGTCCGACACTTCCTCTCTCTTTAACTAATTCTCTTTTCCTCTCAACTCCTGCTTTCTTCTCTTGTTTTCATTCGATTGGCGTTCATCGCCTCGAATTCAAGATAAACGAACAGCCGACGATGGAAAGAAGCGTTCCAACAGTCTGAACTGAAAAATATCATTGCCTCGATTGGACAGAAAAAATAAAAACGTATAAAGAAACACAATTATTCTATCCTGACTTTGTTAAATTAGTGTAACGTCCAGTGGGGGGAAATATGAAATTTTTATAAAATTCTTAACAACATAAAAACATTGTATAAACATGCTGAAAAAAGTTGAGTATTAATGACCTGTCGAAGAAAAAACGAGATTTTCCATACAAATAAAGGCAATAGGTAGGATTATCAAGTATGGCAAAAAGATCTTTCTGTTCTCCGCACATATTTGCGACGCAAAACATAAAAATCGTAAAGCTCAGCACACAATACGTGACAACGCTCGATTATCGTACAGTAAAAATTCTCCCGGGACCAAAATGGACCGAGTATCTACGTACCATCCTATACATATGCTATACCTATTCTGTACGTATCCTATACGTATCCTACGTTATATGTATTCGCGAAAAGCAGAAAGTTTCCTTATAAAAATATCCACGATTCAACCTTACGGGATTTCATTGAAAGTTAGAAACTTTCCCATAGATACCCTTAGTAAGTAACGAAGCTCAAGAAGACAAAGAAGAAGCCAAACTTTCGGACCTCTTATGCCATCCGAGTAATGTTTGTCAGAAGTGAAATTTATGCTTTTCGAAATTTTTAATATTTCTTTTGCCTTTTTTTTTTATTTAAACATTTTCAGCGCTATTCTCCTGTTCCCCATAGATATTGTATAGTCGTACACATTCTCGGTCAGGTCGGCTGTCCCGATGTCCCGTCGGAACCGAAGCATCCTCAGGGAGAAAGAATAGGACTGCGGACGCCATCATAAATTCTCCGGGAATAAAATTCCCGGTTGAAGTTTCTCGCGGGAAAGTCCCAGAATAGAAAAAGGACGTATACAGACCTGGACAGGGTTGGACTCCCTCGGGAGAGTTTTCTCGCACCCTCCTACCCCTAAAAGCAACTTCCCTAGTTACCGTCGAGAGTAATTGGACAACGACGCGCGTCGTCTACGTAGCGGGCGAACTTTGTTATTTTTCAATCTCATCTTTTTCAGACTGAAAGAGACGCTCTTGGACATTCCCACGGGAATCATTCTCCATCCTTCGCGAAATCCACGTCACTTTCATTATCTCTCTTTCATTTTATTTCCTGTTTTGTATGAGCACCTGGCATCCTTATCTTGGGACACTCGCAGGTAAACGCCCGTAGTCACGTCGATAAGAAAAATCGTGAGATTCACACGTTTCTTTATCTTTTTTATTATTACTTTTAGACTTTTTCTTCGTTCCTTTTTCTTTCTTATTCCTCGAAATTCGTAATTATCCAGATACGGAATTTAATATTATACAATAGCAATAACACGAAAGTACAAGGAGACAAATATTAAATGGAAAAAATTCTTGTCGAAAAAAATCTATAAGATTCAAAATGGCGATCGAAAAGACATTTATTTGACGTAGCTATTAAAATGATGAATTCCAAGTATATAAAGAAGTATAGATGCCAAAAGTTCAAAAGGTTCAAGTAACTGTAGCGTGTAGAGTAGATTCATTCAGGAGTGAATTTTTCGAGTGCGATAAATGGAGATTGAATGAAAACGGAAGTAACAAGTTTCAAGTTTGGTCGTCGTCCTGTAGCTTGGACGAAATATTAAAAGTTTGTTTAAAAAAAGGAATAAACGATTCGAGATGAACTTATCGTCTTTAGTGACTGTGTAGAGCACTATACCTCTTTCGCTATAGCGTCCTCCATTTTCGAACGAACGAATTTAACTCCTTGTAGAGTAATTCACTCCACTTGTATTTTCCATCCGCAAAAGGGCACTTAAGGACCTCCATCGAGTCCTTTAGAAATATCCTGAGAGTCTTCAGCAGCGCCGCCATTGGATTTTCACGCCATTTGTATTTACACCTCATTGTCACGTTAGATACGAAAATGTTTAGAGCTGAGAAATATCGTGAGATCCTTAATCAATAAATTCATACGAATAATAAATAATCGATCGATCGATAAATACGATTGTTGTCAATAACGACGCTGAGTGTATTTGACCAAAGTTAAGAGTCCTCAGGGACTATTGTTACTTCCGGGATAAACTTTCCCCCACCCCCCGCCCCTCGATAAAATCGAATAATCGTCAAATTCGACAGTGACGTCACTCCCATTGGGAATTCACAGATCGTGGAAATTTATTCGTTCGCGTAATTCGCCGAAGTTATCCTGCGAAAGATTTTCAAAGTTTTCGTTCGTCCTTCCTCGCGAAATTGTTTTCCTGTCTGACGGCGAGCAGGAAATTCGCGAATCCGAAATAAGGCGTAATAAAAGAAGCTAAGGAGCGAGGAAGGGAGAAGGAAGATATACGAAAGAGAAGAAACGTCGAATACGAATTATAGGATTATTTCAATAGGACGTCATTGTATTTCTTTCAGGATTGTTCAAGCTCCAGGATCTCGTAAAGTCACCGCCGTCGGCCAGGACGGAAATGTACATAAGACAGGCGGGTCCCAGTTCGTACAGGCAGGTCCTGCGGGAAGTCAGACACAAGGAAATCTACAAGATCATCGTCGACACGGATTCTGCGCACATGCAACAATTCTTCCGAGCGGTAAGTCCGCCATTTTATTTTTAAACGTCACTCGTCGAATGAAAATAAACATATTTTATTTTACGGCTAACACGTACTGGGCTTTTGATTTTATTATACAAAAGAAAGAAAGATGGCTGCGTTAACGTTACTCAAGGACAATCGGTGCAAAATGACGTAATGCTCTTTGCTATAGAAATTTGCATTCGTGTTTTCGCCTTATCTGTGCAAATTCTGTGAAAGAGTCGAAGGGGGGTTGAGGGGGGGGGGGGGGGGTAGGAGATTGCGGGATCGAAAGTAACTATCTGCGGTTTGTCCCCAAAATCCACCGGAAATAAATGCACTTTACGGAAGCACACCGACGAAGATCAAAGGACCGAAAGATGCTGGAAGGTTGGTAGGTTGCCAGGAGCTCGAAATCTGCGGTATCAAACATCGCTGAGGATAAAAAGCGAAGAGATAAAGTTGAGACTGAATAAAGTTAAACTAGAAGTAAAACCGTGTTAAAAGTATTCGCAGCTTTTTGTATTTTCATTAAAAAAAAAAAAGGAAATTCGATCATCGATCTAATGATTAAAGAAATATTACGAACACGTGGACAATCTCATTTAGCTAAATATATTATGGGGACCGGAAGTGCTAAGAAGCTTGCGCAAGGCGAATCAGCGTTTTAATTCATTATTTGCGTCTCCATCAAATATTCAAATTCGCAAATCCGCGATGACGTCATACGCCTAATATTACGATAAGCATCGGTATCGAATAAGATTTTCTTTTCCATGAATTTTCGAAATGGAACTTCGGCAAGTGTGCTTATGTATCATTGAGTTTATTGAAATGTTACGAAGAAAGGAAAAGTGACGTCACAGCCCCCAAAATGAAAACGATACCCACACATACTTACACCCATCTAACGTATCTTGAATCTGATAAAATATATTTATTGGCGATTCGATAGGTCGATACAGTCGATGACCATCTATCATTCGATTTTTGTATTAAACAAATCCCCCATTTTGCTTCTATTTTTTTTTACCTCCTCATCATCCCCCTCCACCTCTTCTTCTTCTTTCCCTCGCTGGACATTCAATAGACTTATTTACATAATCCGCTGATCCAACACTGATCCAACCGATTCGAATTTGATATAGCGTTTATCCATAAAATGGCGAAAAGGGGATACAGGATGATTTCACTTTTCGGGATAATATTCCAATGTGGAATATCGCCGCGAACGAGATCCTTCGGAATAACAGGAAAAAAGAAGATTTCGTGCGAAAAACAGAAAATACATTTGCGCCCTTCTAAAGTGGAACAATCCTAAAGAAAAAAAAGAGAAGCAAAAAAGGCTAAAAATAAAACAGTTTGGATATATCGTTATATCATACCTGTATATATCCTCCCTTTAGAAATTGTTCCCATTTGGAATCTAAGGAAATTCGAACGACTCCCGAATGGTGAAAAAGTATGGCGATCACGCCCACCGGAAGTAGACCCTGGAGAGTATCCGGATGGTATCATCAGGCACCCACTGTTCCCACAGGAATATCCCACAGCTCGTGTCTCTCATCCTTTATCGCGACACCGTGACTCCGCTTTCTGGTTTCTCTCAAAAACAATCCCAACACCTGGATAACCTATGACCCATATGGATATCGGTATAGTAACTTAGTAAAATGGCGAACATAAAAATAACTCACCTGATTATCGAATAGATCAATGGAAATGAATGCACTGTTATCGTATGTGGAAGTTGATTGAAATTTTTCAAGTAAATCCAGTATGTATCCACTGTGTCCAGTTTTCCAATTCCAGGTTATATCCAATTTATTTACATAAAATCCCCCCAAGATCTTTGACAATTAATCAAAAGTGTCCCAAAGCCCCCATTTATCCCATGTTGACTTATTCTGTTTATATATATATATACACTCCGTATGTAATATTTGGCATAAGGTATAGTTTCTATACTGTCTGACTACGTACCGCATGCCATCTCCTAGATTTATCTCGGATTTATCTTAGATTCGGATAGAGCACGTAAAGAGGAATATGACTGGAGAGCTTCTACACTTGAATTTTTCTTATGCAATAACGTACAAGATGATCAATAATATCTTTGTCGTTTTATTCATTTTCCTTGCACAGGATTCGCCTTAGATCCTTATCTTTTAAGCTGGTCCGCATCCTTTTGTGTGTTGCAGATCCTCCAGCTTCAGATGAACGACTACAGATACCACTACATGTTCACTACTTTCGTAAGTATAGTCGTAATAACGTTTAAATGTGTATAAACAAGATATTACGCGAGATGACGATAATAATAATATTTCGCAAAAAGTCTACAGTCTCGGTACGATCCTTATCGTAAATAAGATACAGGATCCACGCGAGCATCGAATGATAAATTTTTTAATCAGCATCCCCTGGACCGTGAAATCTCGCGAGAGCAATAAGAGCGGAATTTTCGAAATAAGATTATATCCCATCCGACGGTATACTTTGATGTAGCTCGGCGAATTTCAATCTCGAAGGATCTAAATTAATTGCCGGAATACATTAACTTCTGCCGCGTCTTTGGTCCTCGTAGATTTACTCGGAAGGGATGGTATTTACGCGTATACACTTATTTGGGTAAACACGGCAAATCTTGGATGGTGGTTACGGCTATATCTTTCTGGGAAATATATTCGCATTAATCATATATATATATATCAACGATATTTATTCGCTGAAATTCAACGTGTTTGTCGTTTCACGAGATATTTCGACTTTTTTTATCGCTCACGGTGTTCGCGATGCTGGCAAATTTTTATTATCGTCTCATCGACAAGTGTCGGGGTCAATTTACGTATCTCCTGGCGGTCAACCGTACGTTTGAAATGGTTATCGCAAATAAATTCTGCCAGGCAGACCGGAAATAGAGGCGACACGTATATAAATTTATCGCCGATCAAATATTGTCCATCGATATCGGGAAAAATTTTCGCGGACATTCCCTCTCTCTCTCTCTTTCTCTTTCTCATATCTCTTCTCTCGCTCTACGTTCCTCTCTATCGTTCAGTCTCTCTCACTCTGTCTTTCCCGTAGAAAAACCAGATTGCGAACAAGGATCGTTCACGTTTTTTCGTTCAATGAATATCAGCCCCTCTACCCCCGCCCCACCTAATGGATGTAATTCTCAAATGAAAATTTATCGAGTATTAAAATTAAAAAATACTATACTCTTTTTTATCCTCGTTTCCTCTTCGTTCGCAAGAGTATCTCTGAGCTGACTATGCACGTAAGCATTTCACGATCAGTCGAGATAAGGATTTCTTGGAAATTCATATAAAATTCCTGAACGTTGAGATAAAGCAAATGGGGATTCGCCCGTTTCGTTATTCGCCAAGGATTATCGTATTTTCTTGCTATTGCTTTCGCGTCATTTCTTTTCTTGGAACTGATGGATATCGCTAACAAGAAACGGGACGTATTTTTCTCGCGGAGAAAGGTGGTACAGGTGGACCCACTCCTCTATTGCAAGATCCTTCTGAAATCAACGAGTCAATATACTGTTCCGTCTTTCTTACATATGTCCCAGGACTCTGCGTTTACCTTTTATTCACTTCTCCTTTGTCTCTCCTTTCTTCTTTTAGGACATTGAGACATTCGATCTCGAGGACTTCAAGTACAACAGTGTCAACATGACAGCCTTCAGATTGGTTGACCTGGAGGAGCCAAAGGTCGTCGATGTCCTCAGACACATGGAAGGCTTTCATCCAATTGGACCAGCCATCTTGAACAAGTCGGGCGTGATACAGGTTGGTAAACAGAAACAAAAAACTGAATAAACAAAAAAAAATGACGCTCATAACGTGATAGTCATTATTCCATTTCCTTTTTCATCAATCAATATCGTTTTCGATTATCATTCGATCGCACCTGAAGTAGGTTGACACTTCGCAACTTTTCGGGATCTCTCGGTAAATTTCGTGATCCTTGAAAATTCCTCCGTAACTGAATAATCGATCCTTACGACTGAAAAGGGACGCGGAAAACAAACCGTGGCCGCAGCCACGGGACAGGACGAATCCTATAACAGGTTTCAGAAAGGAACGGGGAGTTAGCAGTAAAGCGTAAATGGATTCAATTTCACGTCGTTACCCTCCCTCCTTGGGATTCAAACCGAATCGGTCCTGTCGGTAATGTAGGTTGAATTCTCCGAGCCATCAAGTTTGTCGAGAAGGAAAGCAAACTATGGCAGAACGACGTGGCGTCGCGGCTGCCATCTACGGTCAGTACACTCACGATTTCGCAGGACGCCTCAAATAGAGCGAATCACGTGGGAATTGGCGAAACGATCAGAATTCCCGACTCTGGACAGGACCTTCTGGACGAACAGTTTGGTACCTACGAACGGACATTTAGTTGACAATCCGACATTTCTCATTCCACCAGTAATTAAATCAAACTCCACGAACGTTTACGCAAGGTCATTAAATCGTATCAATTAACAGAACCCAAATTGACCACTTTCCACGAAGACTGGACGCCATATTGTCGCGGTATATTGTCCCGTTAGACGAGAGCGCCTGAAGGCAGGCAAATTTCGCTATTGCGCCTGTCGATCTGCACCCCGGAATACGTGGCCACCCAATGACAAATACAAAATACTCTCGTTGTTCCACAAGAGTTGTTTACTCGCAGCAATTATCTTTCTTTCTCTTTCCCAAAGAAAACGCAACATACGAGGCGTATTATTTAATGGCAGGTAAATCTTGACGCATGTTCCAGGCAGAACCGGCTCTGGTATACGACAGCGTTCAGGTTTTTGCTCATGGGTTGGAGGCACTGGATCGCAGTCACGTCCTCACTCCCGCAAATTTGTCCTGCGAAAAAGAGGAGCCTTGGGACGACGGGCTGTCACTTTACAACTATATCAATGCCGTGAGTTGTTCCTGATTATCTCAGTTATCGCTGTTTGCTAGAGAGCTGCATCAGCGGTTTGATCTTGGTGATTAATAACGCACAAACAGGATTGTGGTTAGAAAAATGTATTATCGCTAACTCACGTGGCATATGCCAGCACGCGTGGCATTGTGTACCTTAGAGATTGAGTGAGTTAAGATCATTTTTTCTTCAAGGTATCGTACGACAAAATGTTTTTAAAAATTTAATAGACATTGATATTGTTCTTATGGAACTGGAGTTTTTTTTAGAATACAATAGTTCGGGATTTTTACAACCTGCAGCTGCTTAAGTGTATCTTTAAATGTATTTTACGTTTATTTCAATGCAATTTAATTATAGTTTAAAAAATTATATATACTAAACCAGCGAGTGATAAGAGTGCAACTGCAATTGCACTCGTAATCGAACTTGCTCCGTTGCACAAATCTTTAGTGCAAGTGTACGCTTTTCCATAGATGACGCCAGCACGATTTGTCAAATTTGCAATGGCCATCGTATTCTTTGGCACAGTATATGCACAGCCGCGTATCTTCGCTGTGTCAGAACCTACGAAAATTGCAGAATAAGATAGTGAATTATTAATTAATCAAAAACAAGAATAAATGAACGATCTAAGCCAACTAATGATAAATCCTTACCGATGGTAATAAATTGTTTTCCGCAATACTTAGATCCAGGCTTACAAGCCACAATGCTGACTCCTGGTGCACTAGCATCAAAAGGATCTGAGCAGCCTCTAATGAAACAATTGTAACACAGTAAACCCTGAGCTGAAATGTTTGGAAAGATTCCGTTAAAGTATTTGCAATTTTGAATTTCCAACTTTTTTTCCTCAACCCTCCAGTCACGTTTGGTGCTATTTTGTTAATAACGAACTTGCATTTTTCGTGGTTGTTCAATGGCCGAGCGACTGTACTGAAGGATTAAATTGCTCATTGAGAATATGAAATTACGCTTACCGAGACCGATGATGGTTACTGCGCAACATAAAAAAGTAATTAGTTTCATGACGCTTAGAATCTTAAACACTCGAGTTCCTTAAATTCGCGCGGTAATTTAAAATTCATTAATTGTCACTCCTGTGTGTAGAAACCGACTAGTACTATTGGACGCTGATAGTTCTCTTGGACTCTGACAGTTCTCTTGGACGCTGATAGTTCTCTTGGACGCTGATAGTTCTCTTTACAGATTATCGATCCGCGCTGACAGATAATTGCGATAAGTGTTGCCAATAACTCCGACAAAAATGAAGAACAAATATATATTTTATAGAAGCAGTTATCTCGTCCATGTATATCGATAAAGGTAAACTTGACTTAATGCATATTTTCAAGAATCTTTCTAATACGATACAATGACCATGGATGACATTAAAAATAAAAATATATATATTTCAATATAATAATTTATGTTTATTTCTTTTTCTGTAAATTATTTGTGACGTATCGGACAATTTAATTTTTCATAGGATATTTCGAATCCGTATAAGAAGAACGAGGGAAGGATCAGAAAAAGAAGTAAAATGGCGACGCGAAGGCAGAAACGATAGATAAATGGCGGTTGAAAGATACAGTCATTCTGCATTGATCATTAACGGGAACCGTTAATCACGTGGAAACCTAATAGCCGTGAAGTCGTTAGAAGCTGCGAGAAATGTTAATTTCATCGCGAATCCTTATTCGATTTCTTCATGGAAACGCCTTTTCTCGTTAAAAGCTATCAATCGATCCAAATCGACTGTTATCGATAACCATATCGACCAATGATCAATATTTTCCTTACAATCATCATTATGAATGCCCGCAAAAATATTCCCACCCAAATATCCTTTAATGCTACTTCCACTTTACATATAAAATCGATTCGTTTGAATTTCATCACTATGTATACATATACAGGGTTATTCAATCCAAACGCACCAACCGACTACACAATTTACATACGTAGCCTACACAAGCATCAATGGAAACTGCATGTATCCAGACGATCATCCCCTCTCGCCCTTTTTTGATCTTCTCCCCGCATTTTGTTTTCACAAAGAAGCTACAGAGCTCAAAAACACGAAACGAAAAGAGCAAGAAAACGGCGCGAACGACAAAACTCGATCGTATTCGAAAGCGAAGCACTTGGGTAGACACGACGATAAGAAAGGGGGATGGGGAAAAAAGAAAAGTAACTTCGCCCATTTTCTCCAAGACTTTATAACTCAATTTTGAGATTCCTTTAGATTCCCGTCGTTCCTTTCCAATTACCATACTGATCGAATCGGACCGGCCTTCTTTAAGGCGTCGGGGGCCTTTTTAATCGAGCCCCGAGGCTTTCGCGAGTTTTACGCACTTTACGCATTTTACAGTTCTTTCCACTTCTTTTTTCTCTCTAATCTCTTTTTTTTTACTTCGCTACCCACTTCACTGAAGTCGATGACGTCACCGGGCCCCCTTCACTCCTGAATCGCCACTCGCTTTATCCAGTCACTCTTCTTCCTGCCTTGTCTCCTAATCCTTCATTCATCCTTCTTTGTGACCTTTTTTTCTCCTCTTTTTCTTCTTTTCCTCAACAATGTATCCAGGACGCAGCTAGTTGCGTCAGGTGCGTATTTCCCTCGGCATAATAATTACCCGGGAAATTGAATAGCGACGATACTCAAGATAGCGACGGGACTGTCTTCCTCGCGAGTCTTAAAGCTAAGCAGAGGTTACCGGCTACTTAAAGTGATGAATGACGAGGATCCTGAAGGGAAGCCCTGGATCCTCATCCCACGGGACTACGATTTGAATAAACGGGATTACGAGGGGGCATTCACGTCGCCCGGGCGCTGCTCTTAGATATGCTCCTCTAAGAAAATTCCTCAGGAGAAACCGTTGCCTGCTCATAATTCTCAGTTGATCTTACTCAACCTCGTAAATCCTTTATTCCCGTATTCTCGGTAAAGCAAACTAGTCGGATACTAGATAATTCCAAAAAAACACTAAAAAATACATTATTCCAAAAAATCCAGCATCTTTCTCATCTCCCAAGATAACAAAGAGCTTACCTATAAAAACAACGTTATCGTACTTTCAAAAAATTCCTCACTGCAACTACCATACCTAGTGCGTACTTCCTCCTTCCTGGATCCACTTAGCGAGTTCATTAGCGAAGTGCAAAAAGTCATTGGAACTAGAGATAATTAAATCTCCGAGTATAAAATATTAATTAATTTAATATATAACTTTATCCAGTACACAATGTCCATTCATGCATTCGTCTATTAGTCGTTAATTATCTCCTAGTCGGATGTTTATTACTTATTAGTCCAGCATCACAGACGAATCTGAACTTCCGGTCGAGTTAGGTCGCTACTCCTCTTTCAAAGTTACAGAGTCACGTTGCGTAATACGTATCAGGAATAGACAACCTCTGCGCATTGAATATAAACCGTAACCCTTGTACTCTCTCTCTCCAGCCCCTCTCCCTTGCACCCCATGACCTCGTGCACAGAGTGCAACGTTTTGAAAGTGTAATTATGTGGCCTGTGGATAGTTGTACGAAATTTCCACATACGTAGTAATACGCTGCTGAAAGCTGCCGGCTGAGTTCATCCATTTCTCTCTTCTAATTTGCGACTGTTTAGCGTGCTTCTTCCTTTGAAGGAATTTTCAGTGCAGCAATATGGCGGTCGTTGGTGGGATAGATGACCGGATGAGGGTGGGTCTATACTGAGGGATCGATGCTTCCGTAATATCGATATATCTTGTA
This sequence comes from Pachycephus smyrnensis, assembly GCA_030142225.1. NCBI lineage: Eukaryota > Metazoa > Arthropoda > Insecta > Hymenoptera > Cephidae > Pachycephus > Pachycephus smyrnensis. The sequence continues at coordinate 1,062,170 of JARQST010000338.1, read as the reverse complement.
AAGATTACATCGGGTGGCTGAAGCATCCTGGTGGTCCAGATTGTTACAGCTTCCTATTGGAAAAGTGAAGACGTTAGGTTATCAAATGCTTTGTTGTTGCGTCATGTTCTGGAAAGTTTTTAGGGACGTTCAAGAGGGTGGGGGAGGGGTGGAAAGTCGTTGGTACCTAGTGAGACAACAAAACCATGTACAGGAGCAGGACGACCACCTTGGCTCGTGTCGTCTTCCTGGGAACGACAAAAGTTCTTTAGTTGTTTTCCAGCCATTTTCTTTATTCTCTGACTCTTCTAATGGCTCCTAATTTCATTCTTCAATTGCCGGATGCCGGCATTGCGTTACTCTTTCAAATTGTCCTGATTTTACGGGCTCGCCGATTGCGAGGTAAAAATTGTTTTCCCAGGATGCACTGTGTAAATATTGGCACACTCGGTAGATTGATTATATCGAATTACTTTTTTTAATTTTTTTTAAATAATCAGAACGAATTTTTATCTGGTTACTACTTGCTAGGAATCCCAAGAAATGTATGGGGGTTGTGAAATTCACGTATTACGAACTTCTTACGTAATCGGCAAGGACACCGGTTATTAATAGTCTCGTGAAAATTAGTCTGTGTTTACTTGTCGCGTAGGGTAAACAGGGGGTACGTGTATCGGCACTGTATAATAGTGCCGTATAATTCTCGGGGGGGGGGGGGGGGGGGGGGGCGA
>JARQST010000338.1:1020419-1061450 GCA_030142225.1 Pachycephus smyrnensis | reverse complement strand
CCCCCCCCCCCCCCCCCCCCCAACGACGCACTATTCACGGGGAAAATGAGGATAGCTGGATAAAGGGCAGTGGGCCAAACGGCAGTCAGTTCCGACTATACAGTAAATACGGGAGGGGGATATAGCCAAGGGTATATATAGATACAGGGTGAGGATCGTAGAACGAAAGTGCGAAATAGCAAGGAGAATAATAGAAGGGGTGAGTTTTCGCGGCCAAGGTGCTGTGGATATACCTTTACGCTCACATGCTCCTTACGGAGGGTTGATTTCTATTGCGCCTGAGGGATGAAGACTTCGTGGAGTCTTGGAGAAATGGGAAAAGTTCCATTTTTTTCCTTTTACCTCCCCTTTCCTCTTTTTCTTCTTCTTCTTCCTCCTCCTCCTCCTTCTCCTCCCTCATGATCACAAGGTCTTATTATTTACCTCGGAGAGGATCTTGGAGTTCTCCGAATCGCTTGGCCAAGACAGTTATCGGCAATAATATCTATATAGAAAGTTATGGCGCCGTCGCGCATACACATACAGGTCGATTCAGCTGAAACGTACGAATAAAGTATGACAGCTGTCACGCGATCGTTTGAAACCATCTTTTCGCATAGCTCGACGATATTCCGCTGCCCTAGGGAAAGAAAATAAAAAATGACAGTACCTGAAACGTTCGAAAAAAAAGAAAAGAAAAAAGGCCTGCGGACACTCTGAATATTCGAATCTTCGGTCGTAGATTAATCGGCCGCGGGAATTCCTCCTCGCTCGAGGACTCGATGTTCCTCCTGTAACTGAACGTTTGCAAATGGATTTATGTTGGCACCGCTGCACATAATTCACGGTCCTTCGGCGTGTGCATGAGTGGCTACGGGGAACGATGTAGAGCCAGTGCCAACCCAGAGGTAATTAACGCGCAAATCTACCGGGACGAATATACCGTAAAATATCGTGGTGCGAAAGCGACGGAGAGCGTCGGGTACGCCACGAGTACCTATCGTGAATGTTCCTAGCCAACTTTTTCTCCACCTTTGATCATCAGAAGAGCTAACTAGACGTACTCTAGCACAAAAGCTGAAAATGGAATGAAAATAGAAAGAAATCGACAGACAATTTTTTAACCCTCCTACAGTCGTGTACTCTCAACTTTTTCTTTAGATTTCCTTTTTTTTATCTTTTCATCTCGTTCAATTGTTAAGCAGCCAACTGTATGAAGTTTTTATTGTAGGCTGGCATACACGGACTCACCGGGCACATTGAGTTCAACGAGGGTAAAAGGAACAACTTCAAACTGGATTTACTGAAGCTGAAGAAGGAGGAGCTCGTGAAGGTCGGCGAGTGGAAACCAGGAAGCGGCGTTAACGTGACGGACGTCGGTGCCTTCTACGATACCAGTGCTACCAACATTACCCTGGTAGTTATGACACGGGAGGTACGTCAGTCGCATAATTTTTTATTCGATACAACGAAAACCCAATTCACTCTGGTAGATTCGTCATGTGACGAGGGGTAGGTGAGTTGAGTGGGGGATGAAGGTGGGGGGTAACATTTTCTTATTTTCACATTTTCGACTCGTTCGTATTCAGCATCTGTATTGTTTGCTGTAGTCACACCTACAGTTATACAGTTGGTGTACTGTCGTTCGTTCTCTCTCGTGTAAATGACAACGGAATGAATTTTGTTATTCCCGGAGGCCATGGGAATTGGTGCCCGTCGAGTATCTCGAGCGTCTTTTAGAGCGCCCGGAGCAAATTGGATTTATAATTAGTAGGAGCAGTGCCACGGCGTATCGCGTAAACACTTTAGTATATTTATCTTTTATTTTCCATCCTTCGTTCTCCTCTCTCTGAATCTCTCACTCTCACTCTCTCTTTGCTTCTTCTTTCTTTTTTCTTATTTTTCTCCTTCCTTTTGTTTTCTCTTCAACGTTTTTACTCATCGCCGGCTCCATTTACGCCAAGATTTATGCCTCCGTCGGGATCCGACTAATCACGGGTTGTATTTACATTTTTTATAATCAAACTTTTATTTGTATACGGCTTAATTCTCGACGGTTTTCTTTTTCTTACTTTCTCGACTCTCTTCCCCTTCGCCATCCTTCCCTTCGAGTGTAATATACTCGTCGCTCCAGCCACTTCTCGCGTTCCGTCTTTATATTGCGCTTTCCTTATTCTTCTTTTTTCTTTCTCTCCCCTACCACCCCCCTCCCCGTGCCATCCACGTATAGGATCCCTTTATGGGACAGTGATCAGAGTAAAGATCCCGGCATAAGGATTTTCAGATATTGCGTGCGAGGCTTTTGAAGAAATAAAAGATGTGCCCCGCTGCCCAGAAATAAAGAGGTCGTCGCGACGCCCCTGGATCGTAAATTCGAGGAAGACTCGACCTGGGAAAATGCCGGATAAACCTTCAGCAGGATTTCACAAAAATACAGTCGATTTTTCTTTTTTTTGTTTTATCTTCACAAAACAAAGCCTCCCACGTTGCGTCCCTTGTACGGGATATATATATATATCTATACATCAGTATCTGTCTGACTGTCCAAGTGTGTATCTACTGTCTGCCCACTGCATAACAGTATCCACCCTACTACTCATGTAAATCCCAACATGAAGACTTCATATTCTTTTTCCCCTTAAAAGCCTCAATTAAAATATTCCAGGGACATCCCCGCGGGAAAACTGACTTTTGAGTAGTCCTCGCGTGACCCTCCATTCCAACCCCCCTCACCAACTTACTCTAACTCCTGTTTTTCTACAGCTTTCGTTTTCTCTTTTTTTTCCCTTTTGTTCCTTGCCCCTCCTTCCTTCTCAAAGCTCGGGAAATGTCCACTCCGCGAAGAATATTAACTCAAACAGGGATGAAGGCCTCTCTTTGTCACGGAGTATACATGGGTTTATGTATGATACTTGAAAAATAAAAAACTTTCGAAAAAGATACCTCTTTCGTGAACGCGAAAGTTGAAGACAACAGAATCCTAAAGGGGGTGGAAAAGAATGCGAAAATAAAAAGTCACGCTCAAATACAAATAGATGCAAAGTACTCGTTCGTTCGGTAAAAGACCAGAAGACAAAAACCGTCGAGTTAACTGGGGGAAAATTTTCGCGGTGACTTTAACGCGGCCAGCTACACCCGGCGGCCATTATTCTCGAGTCGCCCGGAGATGAGAATTGCAAGTCCCCCTTTACTTAACGAAAGGCTGAATGGCGAAAATGCCGTCAACACTCTCAGACCGTTTAATTACTTTATTCCCATGACACCGTTTAATTCCGTCGAGTACGCTGGATTTTCATCCCCTAAATTCATGCGAATCCCACCCCAACTAGAATTCACCTCGTGAACGCTTACACGTTTAAAGGACGGTCCATGTGTCTGCATCCTGTACAGCATCCCAGCCTCGAGATAATCTCCGGGTCGTATACTCTTTTTTTATCTTCTTTTTTTTTCATTTTCCTTCTCTCTCTTTCTGTACAGGAAAAACCTTACGTCATGGTCAAGGAGGACAAGAATCTCACCGGAAATGCAAGATTCGAAGGTTTCTGCATCGATTTGCTTAAGTGGATTGCGGGTCAAGTCGGTTTCCAGTACGCGATAAGATTGGTTCCAGATCACATGTACGGCGTCTACGATCCTGAAACCAAGGAATGGAATGGAATCGTGAGGGAGCTCATGGAAAAGGTAAGAAGCAATGAGATATAGAATTAAGTCAAAATGGCCGTTCGTTGCAAGACGATTTTCAAAGATACTGATATCACGCGAAGCATTGCGTCGTTAGGGTAGAGAGAGATAAAAAGTACAATGGAAATATCTGGACGTCTGTTCCTGACGTATAAAGCTGATAGTGGATCTTCTTCATTTTTTTCTTCTTCGCTACACATACGACTATGTGGGTCACGTTTTGCGTATAGAAACAGAGAAATATGATAGCGAATAAAAATGTAATATTTTTGAATTTTTCCTCTTTTTTTCTTTTTCGTTATGATCTCAGCACCCTTTGGGATACTCGAGAAGGAAAATTGAAAAGCATCGAGCAAGCGTCCTCCTATGACGATTCTGTATCTCGCAAACACGAATGACAGCTGCGTTCGCAATTAGTCGCCATGGCGAAGCAGGATAGATGAGATTCCAATAGAAGGGCAGAGCGTTCAATTTTACATGCAAAAAAACGTACTGACGTCACTAAATTCGCAATAAATCCCTCAGTGGAAGAGAATTTCATTATGCATACCGCAGCGCAAATATATGATCGTCTAATTTGATTTTTGTCTCTTTCTCTCTCTCTCTCTTTCTCTCACTCCTTGCGATATTATACAAAAAATGTCGGACACCCGCGAGCCTGATTCATAGGCAGCTTGACAGATGTTACCGAATGTCATTTGCATTGTAAACTTACTTTATTAAAAATCCTCCCGACCGCAGCTTCCAAAAACAAGTTATTTCCAAAAGGAAGAAGAGAGAGGGAAAAAAGTACTAAAAATCTCATCCGTCGCGATTTTCTTGCATTTCAAGCAAACTGGACGAACATAGTTTTTTTTTCTTCGACATTCCTTTGAGAGAATTCAGCAAATGGCGACTGTGGAATTTATGAAAAATTAATTAACGCATCCCCCATCATTCAATCTTTTAAAGGTAACTGACGCGTAGAAAGAATCTAGCCTGTCTGTATTCGGCTTGCAGTCAGGTGAGTACTCGCCATTTAATATGGTATAAGGAACATGTATGTTCCAGAGAGTATGCAGATCAAAGCGATTCCTTTGTAAAACAGCTCAAACCTCCCACTCGTACAAACGATTTCTTTTGTGTTGGGCCTATCAAAGAGCCATAATATACGTATTTCCGAAAAAAAAGGAAGATAAAAAAGCACAAGAAGAAAAGCAGTCGCCCACCTATGGCCGTTGTAGTTGTCGTTGCAGTCTTTCTCGTTCTCCATAAATAAATCTCTGTATTCTCTGAAAAATATGAAAAAGCGACTGGACCAGTAACAATGTGACTTTCAAAATGGACGCGTACCAATGTAAATTTTGCATACGTACGCCATAGAGGGATTAACGGATTTACCCGCGTTCACACTCAAAACGGCTGCTCCTATTGATGACTCATACGCTTTTGAATTTTCAACCTTAATCCAAACGGTCTCTTCTGTCTCATTTTTCCTCTCCTTCTCCTTCTGTCTCTCTCTCTCCTTCTCGCTCGCACTTTCCTTTTACGTTCAGGCAAATATTATCTTTCCGTTAGCCTGGATAATTCTCACGGCACCTCCTTCCTCTTACTAGACTCCGGCAAAAAGCAATGAGAGATCCTCGCGTTGAACGCTGACGGGAAGTTCGTCGTTTCGATGACTTCGGTGCTCGTTTTTGCCTTCAGTCAGTTTCGTTTAATTAAAGCAGTCGTGTCGGTGTTGGACGTTACACGAGGGTCTATCCGAGTTTCTCTTTCGAAAATATAAACAGAAGCACAGAAACCAGCATACCAACCAGCGAAGAGTCTTGTCAGGTTGATGGGATCGTGATATCTTGTTTTCGAACTTCTCCGTCTACCTGAGAACGAGTCAAATCGAAACGTAAAAACATCACGCGACCCTTCTCAATGGATAAATTAAATACGTCGTATACACGTTCTTTCCTCTGGAATATCGTATCCCATCGCTATTTTCCTCGAATTCGGAAAAAGAAAGATATTACTTCACTTTTGAATCTTTCCGAGAACAATGCCAAAGGCTCTTTATTTTTCTGTCGCATTTTGTTTTCATGAGACTTTCTTCACTCTCTCTCTCTCTGTCGCTGTCTTACTTTATTTATCTCTCTCTCGCAAAGTTTTCATTTCCATACAGCATACACTTCGATCTAGTCTTGCAAACTGGTAGCTGAAGAAAAAAGGAAGATGAGGCGCCTGCAGTTCTCAGCAAATATTTGCCTTGCAAAATAGTGCATTCATTTTTTAACTCTCGATGAGAGAAAGAACGGCCGAGACTTATCCTACGCTATCCAGCAGTTTCTAGGTTAAGGCGTCAGTGTCGGCTCTTCGCGAGGGACAGATTGCTTTGCATCTTTTATAAAGCGCTGATCTCAGGATATAATAAATGACGCGAGTACATGTTTGGAAAGTAGCTCGACTTACTCGGACGGTGACTGTCGAAAATGGATTAAAGTTTTAGGCCTTTAGATTACTCACTCTCTTTGTCTCTCTCCTTTGTTCTTTCAGAGAGCCGACCTGGCCGTAGCCTCCATGACGATCAACTACGCCAGGGAGAGCGTGATAGACTTCACGAAACCCTTCATGAATCTCGGAATAGGAATCCTGTTTAAGGTGAGTCGTGTGACGACAATTCATTACAGCATTTACAATCGATAGTCCCAAAAGCAATGTACAACAAAAGTAAGAAAAAAAAAAATCATAAGAAAGTTCAATAGCAACGTGTACGACGCTGTCAACACGGAATATAGTTGTACAGCGACACAAGAAGGAGAATTGGTAATAAAAGAAAAAGAAAATACAATAAGATCAATGAGTGAATACAAAAAAGGGAGCAAAACAAAAAGAAATATAGAAAGAAAAATGAAAAAATGCGGACGTACCTTATTCCGGCTTGACCGGAAGTCGCGGCACCTTTATCGCAAACGCGTCCACGGGTTGTTTTAATTAAAATTGTAGCATAACGTAATTTAGGTACCCACCAGCCAACCAACGAGACTCTTCTCCTTCATGAACCCACTCGCTGTTGAGATATGGCTCTACGTACTAGCCGCGTACATGCTCGTCAGCTTCACCCTCTTCGTGATGGCCCGATTCAGCCCTTACGAGTGGAACAATCCGCATCCGTGTCTAGCCGAGAGCGACGTCGTGGAAAACCAATTCAGTGTCAGCAACAGTTTCTGGTTCATAACCGGAACTTTCCTGAGACAGGGCAGCGGACTCAACCCCAAGGTATAAGCGACGAAGGTGCAAGATCATACCTGGATATCGTTAAAGCATCTTCAGTAGGATAATGTAACGCTACACACGTCATACATCAAAATGTAAATGTTAGCTGCGGGAAACTTGCCTCGCCGAATCAGAAGCTGTTGAAGTTCGTCGGCGTGTCCATCTGTCGGATTTCTATTGAACTATTTTTCTTTGAAACGATCTTCGTACCTATTGCGTATCCCTTCTTAAAGCGCTGGCTCTTGAAAATGCTACAGGTTTCCGGACGTATGCCCTCGCGACTCTTCTCCTTCATGAATCCACTTGCTGTCGAGATTTGGCTCTCCATGCTGGGCGCTTACGTAATGGTTTCGTTAACCATATGGATCGTGGCGAGATTTTCACCTTACGAATGGGTCGAGCCCGCGCCATGTCCAAGCTGCAAATGTCCTCTACAGGTAGGCTCCTGTCGAGTGGTGCCATTAAACTATATTTCATCAATGACTTTTTTTCAATTGATTATTCAACAAAAAAGGAAGTATTACTCCTCGAAGACTAATATTTACAGTCTTGTAGAAAAAAAGGATAAATAAATGCTGAATTTAAGTTTCGAGGATCTGTGGAATTGTAAAAGATTAAAGTAGCTCCTTATCACTGTGATATTGTTATCGTGTCGTGCCGTGTAATTGCCCTTGTGATTTTGCACCACTTGGCGGGGGTCTACGCCACCAGGGTGGTCACGTCAGTGCCTTGGAACCCGAGAGCGAGGACATCCCCCTCCCCAGAACTGTCAACGATTTCACCCTGGCGAACAGCTTCTGGTTCACGGTCGGCACCCTCATGCAACAGGGGAGCGACCTCAACCCTAAGGTAATAAAGCCACAGAGTCGGCCGGTATAATGAGAACCTTAAAAACAGGAGGTTCTATAAAAAGTAAATAAAAAAAGTTGAATTTTCGCGAAAAAGTTATTTAATCGCTGTCTCTTTTTTTTTTATTATTCAACGATAAAAGATCGATCAATCAAATTGACTCTTCATCAGAGTCGCCATAAGAGTTACGTTAATACTACTGACCTCAAAAGCGACGCTAGAACGAACGTATGACGTCATATTAAAAAAATGGCCGTAAATAACCGGATATATTCGGACCATTAAAAGCCGTTACTTTAACACCGCTTATATTCCTTTTTTTTTTATATTTGTTGTTCGTTGCGCTTCTCACACGCTCGTTATACTCGACCCTAAACCCCAAGCCAAACCTCTCCAACCCCATCATCCAGAGGGAATTGTTTGAGCGTAGAATCACGCCGCGACGCCGGCACGAGTACTTCTATCTCTGTAAAATATTGCACGCGTAAAGCGACGCTTAACGTCCGTAAAAACGTAACACGGGTTGCCCGATGCCAAGAAACGCCCATACCTGCACGCGGCTTAGTGCTTTAAGCTTGGATTTTCTTTTTTTTTTCTTTTTTGGTAAAACAATTACTGCCACTTCCATGCTTCCTTGGATCAAACTAAACCGGACTAGTGCATACTTCTCATTTGCACCAGCTTAATACGTCATCGTGTATATCCACTGAGCATGCGTTGATGTTCCTTGTGTATTAGGGCTCGAGTGCACATAACGTGACATAACTTTTTCTTTATTTCTCATAAAACATCCTGACGACAGTTTTTCGTAGCTATCATATTTTGTACTTTAATTTGTGTTTTTGACAAAAATTATTCTGGGGGTTGTGTTTGGTCCTAATGATCGCGCGTTGTTTCACTTGTTTGTTGTAGCGCGGATGTTGGTAGAAACGCAGTCTTGTTGTTGGGCTGTATGTAAATAACATCACGAGTAAATAACATCACGAGTACATGAAAATATAGTGCACGGTTGAAACTCTCTTTGCAACTGCCTAGTGACTTTTCTCACCGGTGTTTTTACTTTGTCCTGCGAGGCTCCACCTTTTTCAGTTATTATTTCCCCTCGGCGTGATAATTTATCGTCCGTAAAGAATGAAATTCCCGTAACTCCCCGATTGCGAATGTCCGCGATATGCAAATATTTCGGACGCGGTACCCGGGCACCGGGGCTATTTGTTTCGCGGTAGAATTCCGCGTGTCCCTGTAGTGTCCGGCAGATTGCGGAAAGAAAAATATAGAAAGAAAAGGAAGAACAAGACACAATAACAATTCAGTCGTCACTCACTGCGACAAGGAACTCGACGTAAATACGGAGACTTTTAAATCCAATCGTCCCAATCCAATGATATCGTCAAACGACGCCATATGCCCTGTAGTACCAGAAACTTCCGCTAGAGTCTCACCTAGATATTTCACGGGGTCAGGATAGGACGTGAGAGTAACGCAATCCCATAAAGAGAATCTCACGAACTACGAAACGTATGAAAGTAATAGAATAGGCGAAGAAAGAAAAAGAAAGTACGGAATAAAGGAAAAAGAAACGGAAGAGAATGAACCGAGAAAGGAGCGCAGTGATCGCCCGGGCGGGAAGGAGCGACTAAACTCAGGCATGCCAACCCCTTGCATGCAACATAGCAGCCAAGCACCTTATGTTTTGTATTCTCATGCATTCTAAGTACCCTTTTCCAACTAGCGAGCGACTCCCGAGATTTTCACAGCCGCGAAATCGTAGCTCGCATGCGAATTTCACGCGAGACTCGAGTTTCGGCGTGTCGGTTGTATCGCGTTAGCGGAATACCGTGCAAGTAATGCACACCGTACTGCAACTGCACGTAACATGAAGATTACAGTAGATTTCTAAGCGCATTTACAAACCGTGCAGACGTCTCTTCGGCCATTCATGTAAATACACCGTGAAAGCGATGCTCTCTCCATATTAATTTGATTCTTTTTCAATTTTCTCTCCTTTTCACGCTCTGTATATTTTTTTTTAATTTTCATTCAACGCATAATCTCGTTTAACCTTTTTTCAAACGGATGCACGGCTACCGTCTTTTCCCGTTGTTATTACTTCTTGCGGATATTCAAAACCAGTAATTGCAACAGTCTCGGGTGAATCTCCAATGCGTCTACGGTACTCCCATAAGCGTTGTATATACACGTGTGCCATTTTCCATAAAGCAAAATCCGCAATGGAAGGCAGCATCCAATTTAACAATTCAATCTGAATAAAGTCTGGATAATCGAGTGACGGGCGCGTCTCGTACGTGTCCTTTTGAGAAAAACATAATGTTCCGTGCGAGTAAGATTTTCTCGAAATGAACTGACACGAAAAAAGTAGCGATCTTCCAAAAAAAAGGGAAAGAGAAATGGACGAAAAAAGAGAGTTAAAAAGAAAATAAAAATGGCGGGAAAGGACGCGTACCTGCGACGGGCACATCGCACGAGTCAGCTACGGAACGGGACGGAATATCTTTACAAAGTAAAAGCTCGTCTCTCGCCCGTCGCATTTTACCTCGCGTCGACGAGTGCGCCTTAAGCTTTCACGATTACGTCTCTTACTCTACTTTCCGAAGGAAAAAATCATTTCTGAAGTCTTTACTTATGGGAGAAAGAATTTTTCAAAATGAAAAACAAAAACGCAAGGAAATATTGTATTCCAAGGACTCCTTGTTATACCTCGCGCACGTTATCTTATTTATTATCAGGTTTCTCATTCTACCTAAGGGCCGGAACTTGAAGTCATCGTTTGAAAATACGGCTTTTCTTCGTTTATCAATTCATTTTGTTTCTGCGTGAGAGAACGTAGAAGCTTAACGTTAAATTCTAAAAGAAGAATCGATCGGATTTCGTCCTCGAAATATGGGGAGAATAATGACGAATGTGGCATTAATATATTACAATAGAAATATATATATATAATACAATGGAAATTGAAACAAATGTATATCGCCATTGTAACGAGGTCCTTTAGTAACGTCCTCGAGGACATTGTCGCAAGACACGTGGTGCTCGCCGGCTCTGTGGCATGTTACTGGGGTTAGGGCTCATGAAGATGTTAATGATGATGACGTTGCTGATGATTTTATTCGCTACTCCTCTCCCATTGAGAGCATTTCGTAACGTTACCTACGTTGGCAAACATATACATACGTTATTTGCATGCAAAATAATATCTATACCATACCTACGTATGCACATGTACCTATTTATTGCGTCGCGAAATTGACGAAAATTCGAAAAAGCCGAGCAAATAAAAAATTACGTATTTTTAATAATTCTCGCAAATTTGATTGCTGAAAAGGGCTTTGAATTCAATGGATCCGTGAATCCTTATAAAAAAGTTAATTCGGACGTCAGTGACGTCACAATTAAAGCTCGGTGTAAAAGTGAAATATTTTTTCCCTCCCTCTCCTTATCCAATTCCCGTGATGCAATTTTTTCATTGCTTTCTCTCACTCTTTACCTAAGCATTGTATATTTATATATTTTTCAGTATTTACTCTTCATCCACAACTGTCAACAGCGCCAAGTAGATATGCAATGCCAATATCCCTTGTGGCTCAATATCGTGGGTTGATGCGTTTCCGATCGAAATGGTGGAAGTCGTTAGGAGAGAGAATTCTTAAGGATCGGAAGGGTGTGAGGCGGGAGGTGGGAGGGAGGGCTGAAAAAGATGAGAAGAAGGTCTTCGTGTTATCCTTTGGGGAATTTAAAATCATTTAGAGGACAGGACGATTCCGATTTCTGAAATCCCAAAAGTGCTTCGGGTTTGATTTCGAAACAAAGCACTCGACTCGACGAAAGTTTTCACGGGGGATACGTGTGAGAGGAAGAAAGTTTTTCGTGAAGAACTTTGAGGCCGGATGCAGCCACTCTGTACGAATGGAGCGTCGACTTCCGCCGTTTCTTCGGCGTCCCTCCTCGTACCTTCCTACTGTACTTATCGACATTTGAATTTAATTCTATAATATATTATATTATATAACATAGCGCTACGAATTAAACAAGTTTTTCGTTTTCTTATTTTTTATTTCGTAGTTCTCTTCTTTTGCAATGGGACTATTAACGAATGCCTATATTTGTATACGCGATATATAATATAATAATATATTTTATCGAATATATTTAAAAAAGAGAGAAAAATGTAATAATAATATATATATATATCTGGGCCTAACCCGTCTAATATATTTGATCACTTGATCTTCAGGCGACGAGCACGAGAATTGTCGGTGGAATATGGTGGTTCTTCACTCTTATCATCATATCCTCCTATACCGCGAATCTTGCGGCATTTCTCACGGTCGAGAGAATGATAACGCCAATTGAGAACGCTGCGGATTTGGCCGAGCAGACGGAAATCTCATACGGGACACTGGAGGGAGGCAGCACCATGACGTTTTTTAGGGTGAGCAAGAAGGGATACACGTTACTCGATAATCGTTCTCTTTGAGGATGCCATTTCCTTCGACATTGAGTAAAACGAGAAAAAAAAACGAAAAAAACGGAATCCGGGATTCGTGAAAAAGAACGCAAATACGAAAGGAGTGGGTTGCGGTAAGAGAAGAGAGAAAGACACACGGGAGAAAGAGCACGGTAAAACAGTGAAGCATCCCCTGGAGAGTACTGTGAAAATTCGAGGAAAAAAGAAAAATTCAAAAATTTATCCGTTCGCAAAGACTTCGCTTTGCACGTCAAAGAAATTCGCTTCTTTGACATTCGACTGTTTCTTGAAACGAATGAAAGCGCGAAGAGAAAGATTTTGAAAAAAGCCAACGGCTCGTGGCAGTTCAGACGGCGTGGAGATTGCCGTGGGCCGCAAAAGGGTTGTAAAAAAAGAAATAATCCAAAGCAAAGAAAAGGACCAAGAAGCTAGTAAAAAAAATTATAGTCTTAGTACAGTCAAGTCGAAGCACTCTTGCAGACACCTGGGCAACCATTTCCTACGTATATACAATGAGGTTAAAGTCGAAATTAAGGGTGAGCTCTATACAACCCCCCCTAGCCTGGCAGGAATTCATCCCCCCAGCTTCCCTCTGCCGCGCCAGTCGGCATGATCCTAAAGAGGATGGAGCAGACTGCCGCGATACGGAAGAGGGTCTCTTAAGTCGCGAGGCGGAGCACACGCAGTACTGTTTAATTACTGAAATGAAGTTGGTAAATTTACATTTAATTAAGGGACGATTCGTGTGTAAAATATGAAAGGGGGTGCGAACGCCACGAAGTTACTTTTAATAGGAGGCACCTATAGCAATGCCTTACGTGAGACAGCTGTACGCAATTAAATAGATAAAGGGACCGATCGACACTCTCCGTAAGGTGCGGTCGATCCGCGTGCGTTTTCCGCGTGCTTGCGGAGAAAAATATAATATTTTTGTTAAAAGGATTCGAAGATTGGCATCTATCAGAAAATGTGGCGATTCATGGAATCGAAGAGACCCACGGTCTTCGTCTCGACCTACGAGGAAGGCGTCAAGAGGGTCCTGGAGGGTGACTACGCCTTCCTCATGGAATCCACGATGCTGGACTACGCCGTACAGAGGGACTGTAATCTTACGCAAATCGGTGGACTTTTGGATAGCAAAGGATACGGCATCGCCACGCCGAAAGGTATGACGATTTTTAATCGGGGAAAATCACGAGGATCTTATAAGCTGTGGAAACATTGTTTTTCGCACATTTGTATTTTCGATTTGCAGGATCACCTTGGAGGGATAAAATATCCCTGGCGATTCTCGAGCTTCAGGAAAAGGGCGTGATACAGATACTTTATGACAAATGGTGGAAAAACACGGGTGACGTCTGCAATCGGGACGAGAAGAGCAAAGAGAGCAAGGCGAACGCACTCGGTGTGGAAAATATCGGTAAGTATATGAACTTTTCTCATTAACTTCTTTCTTTTCTTTTTTTCTTTTTTTTTATTAAGACGTTCCGGTCTCTATCATGGTAAAGGACCTCGGGAGATCTTCTAATACGATTTGTTGACTCACCCGGTAGATAATCCAGGGTTCCTATGTACGCGAAACATTCCGGAGCTAACGATGCGTAAAAATCGCGGAATATCCGAATCGCGAGTTTACCCTCGGTAGCTCCATTAGTTTTCCACCGCGTGAATCGCGGAGCTGGTATCGAAGTCGTGTGTACCGGAAGCGACCACGGGGCAAATACCGTACCAAAAATTTTCCCCTGCCAAGCCTCGAAGGAAAAAGAAAACTAAGATCCCGAATAATCTGGAAAAGTTTGAGCACGTAAGAGAAGCAAAGAATTTCGGAATCGAGCTTAGAAAAGCGCCTTGAATCCGCATCGTAAGAATATATGGAAATCGCAACAAGTTCTGAACGCGACCGCAGACACCGGAAACCGATAACTCCGTCAACGTCCCATATAACTATGACAACCGAAACGTCGAAGAAAAAAGTCTTTTTAAAGAGATAAAACTAACAGGGCATATGTACAATCTGAAAAATAGACAGAAAATCAGACAGCCAGGAACCTGAGAAAGATTTCGAAATTTTTAAAATCTAAATCAGTACGTTAATCAAGCCTTTGAATTTTTAACGAACCAAAAAACAGATTCGTTCGAGCTAACCTACGAATTTTACCATCGAACCATGACCTTTGTACCTGACCCTCCGAAGAAATTAAATATTAGTAACGAAGTCTCCGGGCGCTTCATCCTGAAAATGTAATTAAGATGACGACTCGAGCAAAGGAGAGTTAGCTAACATCGAGTATACCAGAGATTCGAAATATCCAGAAGCGTTTTAGCAACGTTTAACATCCGCCACGGAGTTAGCAGTATGATACCTTAGAAGTACTTAGATGTACCGTGCAACGTATAATGATGGCGTTGAGTACTTACCTTAGGGCGACCTGTCACTGCAAACTGCCAGATAGGACTTGACAGAATTCTCCCAGTAGCTAACTGCAGTTCCGCCGTAATGCCGGACGCCACTGTGTTAAGAGATAGGCGCTCTCCTCTCTCTCTCTCTTTCCCCCTCTCTCTCTCTCCCTCGCACTCCTTGCAACTAACTAAGGGAGTGCTAGAGATTATAGAGAGTGAATGCTTCCCCCACCCCTCGAAAAGAGTAAGAGTAGCCAGAAACGGAAATGAAACTTTCACGTGTTCCGGTTTGGCCGCGTACGTCTCTCGCGTAAATCATGCGTTTCCCGCATGCAAATCCGCAAGCGTTTTACGCGAGTCTTGCTACGATAACTAGGATTCTCCTTAAGTACATATATATATATATTCCGACTACTGAACATCATGCTGATATACTGTAGGATGCAGCAGTATTCTTTACGAAAGTAATCGTGCCTCGCGGTAACAGTGCTTTGCTATTGATAATGATTCGCATTGAATTGTTGAAAAGATAATGAATTTATAGGACCGTATCGATATATCGAATCCTAATGACGAGGATCGGATCTTATCCGAATTCGTATAAAGAGCCAATAATTTAATGACGTCATTAACTATGAGAAACCATTATAAAATCTAATCGATGTAAAAGCCCTGAGTCTCCTCGGTTCATATGGAATTCAAAAGACCAGAACGAACAGCGCTGGCAAGGTATCTTTTGATAAAAACATAATAAAGACACAAAGAGTCTTCGAGAAAGAAAAAGGAAGAGCACGAAAGAAGAATGTCCAATTCCTGCGGCGAGGAAACGTCGCGGCTAGAATAGAGATGTGATCTCACCTTGAAGTAGAAAAGTAGGAAGCTCAGAAAAATGGGCAAGTTTTGATAAAGTCGCTAGGAGCTCGAGCCATGAATACATAGTAGCGTAGTATACAGTGTCGCTGTACATAGTAGCTAGTACATAGTATATACCAACTATATGGATAGTCTACTACAGGAGAATAGCGTAGTGACGGCCGGGTAGTTGAGGGACTGGTAGTTTCTATGTCGCGTCGCTGTAAAGTAATGTCGCCACAAGCAAGGTAGATTGTCGTTGAGCAACGAGGCGAGTTCACTCGAGTATAAGGGGTGTAACTCCGGCACGCGCGGATCTGTGCGATCACAAGAAGATTCCGTATCTGGTTTCTCCTGGTTTCTTTAGTTTCACGAATTTCACTGATCCCGCCGTCGTAGAGCGTCGCGGCGCAGCGTATGCTGCCCCTCCCCCCTCCCCACCCGCCTCTCTCGCTTCAGTTTCTTTCCGCTGGGGAATTTATATTCCGGCTGCATTCCGGCGAAGGGAATTCAATGTAAGGGTGACCCACATGGAATAAATCGCCCGGAACTTTTGCACCCTGTGAACTTTAACCTTCTTCGTGATATCCGTTGACTAACAGTCATATCCGGTCACCCTTAGGTACGTGTGTACCTGTATATGGAATTCGTCTCCGAACTTATGACGTAGTTTGGAGATGACTTTTTTTTCAACCCTTATGGATAAACGTAGAAATTTCTTTGACAGTAGGAAACCCATTGTTATACCCGTCCAGTCCGCGTAGGTGAGAGAGATTCTTGATCGGGGGTTGAGAATGGAGGATAAAATAAAATACAGAGTGTTAGTCAGGGTTGTAATCGTTCGAATAAATACGTAATGGGGGTTGGGACACGTTGGCTCCTGAATAACGAATAAGAAAGTGAAAAGGTTTCGCCGACTAGGGGTGGCCACGAGTCAAAGGGATGAAAGTGGACTTATTATCGGGTCGGGACTTAATTAGTCGCCAAGTCTTCTACCCCCACAACCTTTACCTCTTCTCACCCCTAGAATCGTTGCAGGGGTAGTTTTCTCACGTTCCTCACAGGAAGGGAATCTACAGTCGCTATATCTATTGGTATCATCCGTCGGTCAGCATCCACTATTTCTGATCCGTCGAGTGGTTTGTCAGTGGCTCTCAATCGAAGGGTTGAAACAGATAAAAATACATCACGGGATAGGGAATGATTCGCAAGGGTTGCGCAATTCTCCACGGTGAATCTGCTACTCGTAAACTTTCCACGAAGAAGGTGCTCATGGTCGAGTATTGCGCTCACGAGTTTCCATCCATTCGAGATGGATGGAACGAACTTTCTTTCTTTCCTTTCTCTTTTCTCTTTTTTCTTCTCCATACAGTTCACAAACTTCCCCACGTAGTATCCCGCATCGTTCCGCTATCATTTTATCAGTAGTAGTAGACGGACGACTCGAACGCACCCTATATAGCAAAGTCAATACGGCTGTATGTAATTTAAAAAAAAAATTTTTTTCCCCAGGTGGCGTCTTCGTCGTACTACTCTGTGGTCTCGCCCTGGCCATCCTGGTGGCCATTCTCGAATTCTGTTGGAACTCCAAGAAAAATGCTCAATCAGATCGGGTAAGCAATGACGTCACCTATGTCAAAATTACGCTTCAGTATTGCACGCCGACACATTTTTATATATTGTAAAAATTCGTAAAAGTTACGTAAACCAGCAACAGAGTCCATTTCTCATGGACGTTACCAGAGTGACGTAAGAGCAATAAGAACACGTGGTCAAGTATTGCTCCTTTGTTGTTGTTCGAAAAGAAAAAATCTGTCAATGCCTTGCATGATTTCTGGTACGTGTTTGTATTGTGTTTTGGTATTGTACTTGTTCTGCCGCCATCAACCTGAATCGTCCTCATCAACAATGGCTTCCACGATCCTGGAACCCGTCGAACCGTCACGTCTTCTTGCACGACCCCGATCGATTTGGCGCGTCTACAACCTCGTAAATCCCATACGGCCGTTTCGCAACGGCCTCACGGCTCACGCGGCTCACAACGTGCCGAAAACACTCTCTCGGGATATAACACCCAATAGTCCCTCTGTGCCGAGATGGCCTCGGAGTTGCGGTTCGCGGTTCGTTGCGGTTCACGACAGAGACCTGCCATGAAATCTCATTCCTCGATGCCAGCGCCATGTTCACGATGCAGTCCGCATGCGTCTCTGAGACGGAATCGCTTCTGCGGCCACGAGGAGACCACGTATATACCGAGCATCGAGATGATGCCTCAGCTAAATGGTGTAAGTCCTGTCCTGCCCGAAGGGCCCATTATACTTATGAAAACCGATCGATTGAAGAAAGCCTAGAGACAAACTTTTTTATTTCATACTTAAGTTTGCTACCAACAAAGGAAAACGTATTAATTGTACATTCGATGAAAATTTGTCTCGGGGAATTCTTGAAAAGTCCTTCTCGAAAGCGCGCGGTAACTTTTCCTGATAGATTTTAACGGTCGAGAAAAGAAAAAGAAATATCTGCTTTGTCTGCCGGAAGTAATTTTCTACCGGGTAGCGGCAAACGTATTTGTCCCCCCACCCTCCCCCTGTTATTTCTTGGATATAAAATGGCGATGCTCGTACCGTTACGGTACGTTATGCGAATAGTACACAGTTACCGTGCGCAATCGGATGAACTCCTGCATTTAATCCGTATAGTCTCTATTTTCTCACTGATCAAGGGAGTATCTTATCGTATCTTGTGATAAATGTCGTTGCTTTTGTATAGTGGTTTTTTATTGGGTCTATAAATACATATATGTATATAACGTCGTACATGCACATAACGTACGTTGGTATATCTATATCGATTATACATTTCTTACTGTACTACCGAGTATTACGGCCATGATTTATTATCGGCAAGATTATGTATCAATGTCTGTAATGCATTTTGTCAAATATTTTTGCGTAACCGGATGTTCACGATATACACGTGCATGCCTAAGAAATATCGTGACTCTCGAAGCCGGTTGATGGAGGATTACAAAAAAAGGATGTATTTCATTTCCATCAACGTAAAATCTATTTCTCTGTGAATTCGATGAAGGGAGCAATTAGTTTGTTAGTCGGAGCGTATCGTATTTCGTTGGCAAGCCTTTCAATGGCGCTTCTTTAATTACCATCTTAATTAGCTTCCCGGATGCCGCCAATGAGCCGTTACTTTAACGAGCTGTGAGACGAATTTAAAAAGTTCGCCTTAAAACCCCAGGGTGCGCGTCTCGCTAGAGCGTCATTTCTATGCCAGGAAGTAGAAAAGAAAAAGAAGAAGCTTTCTGCGTCTCTAACGTCGCTAACGCGCGGCCAATTATTTTTCCAAGACGAACAGCTTACGAGCATCGAGTACAGAAGCAAGAGAGAGAGAGAGAGAGAGAGAGAGAGAGAGAGAGATCAGGTTATTTGATCTCGGCTTAAGAGCCGTTAGATCACAATACAGAAAAGGAGTACATACAGCCACAATAATAATAAAGGGAAGCGGAAGTAGCTTGTCGGATAGTATGTATAATTGTGCTAGTTTACAGTATCAGGAATAGAGCTAAGCAGGTAATATCATACTAACAAAAATATGTTTACCAAATATGTTCCGCCAACCAGGTGGAGTATCAACCATAGGTAGGAACAGGGTAGGTGTCAGATTTCTAGGAGCCGAAGGAGGTAACTGGAGAAGATCTCGACGAATGATCGAGAGTTCGTAAAAGGAATTTTATACTTGAAACGTGCTGTAGATAACTGTGCTACTGACAGACCCGAGTCGTTGAAAGAGAAAAGTAAAAGGAAAAGGCAAAGAGAAGCCTAAAGTCAAAAGCGACGTCGTTTGAATGGATTTAAGGTAAAAGTAGAAGTTGGAGAGGAGGAGGAGGAGAAGGAGGGGCTGAGAAGAGATTCGAATGGAAAAAGTGGAATTAAAAATATCTACTTTTCTTTTCAACGACTGTATCCATGAATCCATCTTCTTGTAGGTCCTCGGGTCGACCTGAGGTCGACCTGATACACCGGAACGAATTTTCCTTGTAAAAGCCCCGCCGTCACTGTAAAACCGGTAAAAGCAAGGACCTCTTGAAAGTTCACGGATAACCTCTAAAGATCGAGATCGATTCAGCCTCCACTCCACATCGCATCTTCTTTACTCTGAAAATGTTTACTCGCCTACTCTATCTACGTTCTATATACGCGAACGTAAGGAGAACATCCTTGCGGTGCGTTTATATATGCACGTGTATAGCTATACGTATCTATACGGCGCACCGCATCTCCCGGATATCCGGCCAAGTGTAAATTCCATCTAAGAGACTGTGCAAAGAATGAAAATGGTGAAAATCTTTGAATCCAATAGATATTCAGATATAGAATATTTCAGAGTCAACTAATCAGAGATAAGTTACGGTAGTAGCAGATACGGTACTGTCTGACTAGAAATGAAATTGTCTTTCCGATTCATCGACTTGAAACTTGCTCGAGTGGACTTTATTAAAATATTGACGCTGGCGAAATAGTGGATCGATCGAAATCCTACTCGATACGTTCGTTTGGTTATTAAGAATAAATTCGTAAAGTCCTTTAGAAGTAAATGATATGTATGATATATATATATATATATATATATCACAGTGTTACGTTAAATAGATATTGAGGTTCTTGGTAAATTCGAAAGGAAAGGGGTGCAGGTAGAAGAGGGTTTCCACGTGACGACGAAAGCGGTATTTACGGAGAAAGTTTAATTGCAATCGATCCGTTTAGGATTAGCAACTCAATTGGAAAAGCGTTATTTAACGTAACCGTTAAATCGATCCTCGACGCTAAAGCATTCGGCGGAATATTAAAAATTTGCCCATTCCCTTCCTTAATCATTCCTTGGCCGAAGCTCGAGATTTCGCAAGTTTCCGACACTCTTTACGAAACCAGAATCGAACGGCAACAAGATGTATTTTCATTGACCAGCAGACCGATATCCTAGCGATTATTACGTCACCTATAAAAATCCAATAACTCGTAAAGAACGTTAAAAAGAGAAAGGAAGAATAAAGTAAAGAAACGGAATTTCGTTGCATTTGAGATTCAACGAGAAACACGTTTCAGTGATTCACCACTAGATGGCAATATTGTCGCCTTCATGAAAGTCCACTTACTTCCCAGTCGTAGTAATAATGCAAAGCATTTGCCTCGACGCTCGAGAAATGGCGTCTTGCAAATCCTTCAAACAGAATGACCCGATCCTCTCTCTCTCTCTCTCTCTCTCTAAACGTAGAAAACACGACTGAACTCCGGAAGTGCCAGGAACAGGCTACCGACAAGACGCTACTTCCGTTTACAGACTCGAAAGCTCGTTATCGACTCGAGAGAGGGAATTTCTCTGCGGAGTCTATTAGCCATACTTAATACAACTGGCGGTAGCTACCGGTACTACAGTATTAGTCGGGTGCCTGGTATAGTATCCCAGTACATTGGCCAACTTCTGTACTAGTACGAAAGTACCGATAGCACTGCTACGTACATAGTGCAGTACCCGAATACAAATTTCACGGCATAGTTAAGGTCCTTTTGTCATAGCTAACGCTTTGATGGTGCTTCTCAGCAGGAGGCTGGTGCGTTGCCGATGACGGAGATGAAGAAGTCATTGAGTTTCGATCAGGCGTCGTCGGCTCGAGGAGGGAACACCTAGCACAGGCCTCCGTCCCTCCACCTCCAATCGCAACCATGCAAAATCCCCACGCACACACATCACACACACTGCCACTCACACACACACAGTCACAGTCACAGTCACAGTCATACGCACAAACACCAACCACCTCCACCGATGCAGAGACGCGCTTCTTCAGGCATCGCCTTGGCTCAAGGTAAAAGATCCGGTCCAGGTCGTACGATCAAAATTTTCATCACGATCTTTACCTAATCCTTGCAATTACTTACTAAAATTAATGCAAATACTTTATCGATCTTGAAAAAAAAATGTTACAGGAGGTGACCACCCTGAGAGCATTTTGTGGAGGTTCGACTGCGACCTGGCCGGTGAGCCTGACGTAGTGATATCACCGCCACCTCCACCACCACCGCCATCAGCGGCAGTTTCTAGGACTACGACCCTTTGACCCATCCTGGAGGAGGTGCCCACCGGTGTACCAGTTCAGATGGAGATACCCACTCAGGCGTCTGTCCTCGTTAATGTCGACCTTAAACAAAAGGAGACATGCTTGTAGCAGGAATCTCCCGGGGATGGACGGGATCTCCTCGGGTACCTTCTCCAAAGTTAAAGGTCAGCCGGTACGGTGGGGGAGGGGAGGGGAGGGGGGGGTAGGTGGACCCACCGCCACACGTGGAAGTAAAACTGGATATGAGGAATCTCCAGGGAACCGATAAGAGAGATTTAGTCATCATTGACTAAATGATCGATGGATGTTTACGCCACGTGGATAAAGGCTGGACAGGATATTGAGATTATCAGGATCATCGGGATTCGCCTGGTACCGGAAGTACTGTACTTTCTCGTGTATTCCGATCGCATTCTACCGGCACCTTAAGGATGCTAAAGGATACAACGGTTCCTTCAGGATACTCTTATCCTTTTTATCTACCAATCTTCATCAACTCTATTTTATCATCTATGGATTCATCCTCGACTTCTTTCCTATTACTCGTAAAGCGTGTGTACAGTGAATAATGAATTTTTCTAAGTGAATACGAAAACTGACTTTTGATTGGTGTATATTGTAAAAAGTTGAAGAAAAAAAACAAATTATGAATTCTTATGAACGAGAACGAAAGGTCGGACGCTTAATGAAGGAAATCATTGATCATTTCATTTGCGCGTGTATTATGTGTTGTGTATAGTGAAAAAGAGCGCGTAATGTGTTTACGTGGAATCGTGTACTTAGATCTTAAGTAATTAGATAGCGAAGATTTTTTATATAAATGGATCATTACAAGGTACGCACCTGTACTGTGTGTTTCAAAAGTACGAATCAAACGACAGAGAATCTCGATCTTAAGGCCACCTTGTATATTTTCCCAGTGTTGACCTTTTCTCTTGTTTTTCGTTTTTTTTTCGTCCCGCGTCGATTTTCACATGATTTTTGCACACTAGCCTAAAGTCATCGCGATTCTGCAAACTGTAATATACACGGCGTTAAAGACGTAAGAGACATTTTATATTTGAAACGAACGCGTGTTTACGTACGTGTTTTTGAAGAGAAGAAAAGTCAGCAGGTATATGGAAAAATGATGACTCTGTACGGCCTACGAAATCGTATGTCTTTTTCCATGACGCCTGATCCTGTAACATAGACGATGTTGTACACAATACTAGTTGTTGACAAAATAATTTATATATATATATTATAAATACGAATATAAATATTTATATATTAGCGATACGCGTAGGTATAAAATGTCTTAGAGACGTAAGAGTCCCTAGTCATATTTTGACACAACTGAGACGCTGTCATCGGATTGATGATACCGATATTATAAATAATATATATATATATGTGTATAGGAAGGCGATTTTGGTAAAAGAAATTGAAAGAAAAAAAGAAAAAAGAAGGAAATACGATAACTATACGAGATACAAAACGAACGAAAAAAGTTTCATCGGTTTTTAGTGTTGCCACACGCGATTTTCATAAAATAATATTATATATCTTATATTACATTTGTTACATAGATCAACAATTATGTCGTTCGACGGATTTATTAACGAATTAGTCGCGAGTAAAACAAGTTTTCGGATGTGTGTGTGTGTGAGAGAGAGAGAGAGAGAGAGTACGAGAATTAAACGAATAAATGGCAAAACGAGGAAAAATGGTTAGCAAACGAAAACAAATAAATGAAACGAACGAGTGATGTAGGAGTGTTGAGAGTTTTTGAAAAATCGATAAATTAAATGAATCCAGAAGATAAAGGGCGCGTTTTGGCAGTCGTGCAAAAGCGTAGCCAAAAAAAGAGAAAAACAATGAACGTGCAGAAAGAAAGAGATTTGATGGAATCTATGCTGCCATTGCACTTGAAAAGCAATCACGATGCTTTCGAAAAGGTTCAACGAGAATAGTTGAAATACGACCAAATACATATAATTTATAGCTGATCGATTAATGGCCGCCGCCAAAGTGCGCGAATCGCTCATCGTACGTCATTTAGCTATTTAATTCGCTTAGCACTTCGAATGCGGTCCGTGCGCTAATTGACGATCGATTGACGGTTTAGATAATTTAATGAAAATCGATAATGGGATACCTCGATAATTTTTGTTGTTGTTGTTGTTGTTGTTGTAATTTCAAAATCATGAATTATTATCGCCGTTAAAAAATGTATATAGCGCAATACGAAATTAATGAATTTTCATTAGGAACGACACTGGTGCAAGAATTTCGCAAGAATTTTTTATTAATCGGTAACACCGTCGAGGATTTCATATCGATTGTTCGATCAGTATTAGCCACGATCGATTGATAAAGACGATACGAATATTGGTGTGCGATCGATGTGTGCTTGTGAAAGGAGTGTTAAAATAATGTTCGCCGAAAACCCCGAAGAACCTGGATACTTTGTCTATATCAAAATAAATCATTTCAACATCATCCAATGACTATTCCATTATCCATATTGAACGAGCTTATGCGTATCATCGGTTAAGGAAAAAAAAATCAAAAAGAATAAAGTTCGCAATTAGTACGGTATGAATGCACCATCCAGATGGAGGCTGACGGCGAATCCAGAAATACGATCACCCAATCCCCATGTTGGGGGGTGAGTCGAATAAGAGGAGAAAGCGCGAATGAAGTAAATAAAAAATAAAAAATCAGACAAAGTCGGAGGAGGGGGGGGGAGAGAAAAAAGGAAACGGAAGAGAACGAAGCGTTAACGACCCATTGAGAAGATCGCGGCCATCGCTCAGCAAGTGCGAGAACCGATCGATCCTGACGTTCTAACAGTTCAGCAACCAATCCAGAGGATCAGCAAACGAGGACAGGAGGTTTCATCAATCATTCGAACTAATTTCGTATCACGAATTTCAAATCTCATTTTTTTTTCCCGCCAATACTACTGATCTCTCTCTCTCTCTTCCACTTTTACTCGATGTTATTTAATTTCGCATTTCCTCGTTCAATTAGCGTTGTCTCCTCTGTGTGGAATTTTGTCAATTCTTTCGACCCACGTGTCAAATAATATTTAATTTCTTTTGTACAATTTTATTTTGTACCCACCTGTACACGCGGGTTCTCGGTTCGTATCCATTTCCTGCGGAAATTACGATACGAGTTCAGCGGCCATTTTGCTCCATATTGAAAATTGCATTCGTTTAACGGCCCTTCAAAGGAACTCACTCAAATCTAGCCCTTTCATCGGTACCAGCTTCCGGTTTGAAATGCGCCGGAAACGAGCGGGAAAAGTAGGAAAAGATATGAAGTGGAGAGCTCAGAGATACCCACGCGATATTATTCAAACTGTCTCACTTTACACCCTTTGCAATTTACAGCATCCCTTTAAGGTCCCCTTTGCGAAACTCACGCTTCAACCCTGGGCCATTCGACGCAGACATCTTTGCGCGTCAGGGTTGACCCTGCTTTCTTTTTTATTGGATGAATCACAAATCAGGTGAAGATACTGCAGGTATATGTAAATCTTATACGTTATTTGCACGGTAAGTTACACGGCCATTTCTTCTTTTTTAAATGCACCCAAGTATAGATAAGATGCAATAATTTTATGTAAAAATATTTGTGGCATTGACAAAATCAAAATTTTAATTACGTGCATCCAAAATAGTGTATGGTTTATCGCCATTTTTTTTTTTCATTCTTCCTCAAAACTCTCTTATAATAATCCAAGAGACTTTCATCCTACGGATCAATCCGTCGTCGTGAACGAAATTCGATTGGTGCTTTCGCGAAGTGAGCGAATTGTTAACGTTGCACTCCCGATGCAATTCCAAAAGATTGCTTCAACAAAATGCATTGTGAGATCACACCAAGATGCATAATACAAGTGCATTGTTCGGTCCGTTCAAGGTCTGCAGCGTGACGGCGCACTGGGTACTGAATGCGATACAAAAGAGCGGATTCCTCGGGAGGAGAAAAATAAAATGAAGAAAAGATGAAAGAGAAGCTAAAATGGTCGAAAGTAAAAGCGCGAAAATGAGAAAGCAATGCGCATCAAAAGAGGCAAAAATGAGGTCTTCCATGAATGACGCTGTAACGAGAAAGAGAAGTAATAAAAAGTATCTACAAAAATTTCTTCTTCTTTTTCCAAATTTTAACGAAGTCGAAACCCTTAATAATACCGTCGATACTTCAAAGTAAATTTTCCTGTACAGAATTGAATCCTTTAATCGGTTCGTTAACAAATTACAAGGATACGCTTGTAAATCGCTTCCGGAACTCGTTTTTCCCTTTATCAATTCTAATCAACGAAAGTCGCTGCATGAAGACCAGCATAAAAAATTTCCAAAGCTCCAGGACGCGCATAACAAAACAAGGTAAAGTACGCACTGAAATTTTGGCAAAGTAAAAAGCGAAATGAATTGTTATTAAAAAAAATACTAAGAGAAAATAAAAGATAAATATGTAAGAAAGACGAAGAGAAAAAATAAGACGATTAAGAACAAGAGTAGAATACGAGGAGAACGAGGGATGAAGTCTGTAGCGGGGGTTAGGAGGGGGTTGGAGGGTACGAAGAAAAAGTGGCACACCCAGCTATCCCGTTATATTTCAAAATGATTGTAGCCCGACTTTTCAATTTCTGCGCTTTAATATCTTCTAGCTTGCGGCGGAAGCACAGCGGGGCGTCTAGAAGGGTGAAAAAGGGAATGGGAGAAACAAGCGGATGAAGGAACGTGGAATTAAAGACAAGAGGGTTGGAAAAGTTTCAAATCGAGTTATCCACGCGCTTCTTCCACCAATTTCACTCCTCCCCTCCAATCTCGCT
Source organism: Pachycephus smyrnensis (assembly GCA_030142225.1). Classification (NCBI taxonomy): domain Eukaryota; kingdom Metazoa; phylum Arthropoda; class Insecta; order Hymenoptera; family Cephidae; genus Pachycephus; species Pachycephus smyrnensis. Next base: position 1,034,999 of record JARQST010000338.1, on the reverse strand, counting down.
TCCCCCACCACTGTCGAGCATTTCCCATCCCCCTTACATCCCTCGCTCGTTCTCTCCCATCATTCTCTCTCCCTCTCTCTTTCTCTTTCTCATACTTTCTGACTTTCTCTCTCTCCGGACCAGCCGTCACCTCGCACGTCCGTTATTTTTTACAATTAGCTACCGGCTAGTGATTTATTGCAAACTCGCTCGAGCCTCAACCAATCTTCCCTCAACCCTTCTACACTTTCTCTATAGGTATATATATACATATATATAGGTCAGTTCGAAATCGGCCGTCACAAATCTACAGTCGTCATTCTTTCTCTTCGCACCTTCGTCTCTTCCCTCTATCTCTCCTTATCACCTCGCCGCTCGCAGTCTCACTTGCTATCGTCAATTATTTGTTACCCTTAGCGTCCCATCGGATTTATCGCAAGCGAACCTACCCCTCCCCCGCCGCCCCCCCATACAGGCTAGAGCCCGTACCGCCATGAAATTCTTAGTACCAAGGAAGAAGCTTTTCATCAAGTTCTACACGGCTCTCTTTATTTCCCTTTTCTCTTTATCGTCTCAACCCTCTCCTCCCACCCCCCTTTTCCACGGTCGCCATTTCCAATAAAACCTCAACGATCTTCAGCCCAGTTTCTTCCGTTTAACTAGAATCGACAAGACGTTGAATCTCAAGCATTTCTCGTTTGTTCCTAAAGACACGTCTACCGCCTTGGACGCGTAACGACGCCACCCCCTCACTCACCCTCCTCCACCACCCCCTACTATCTCCATCTCCATCTCTCTCTCTTACTCCAGACAACGTGGAAAAGTCGACAACCCCTCGATTAAATAGGTAAATACACCCCCAGCAGGGAACGAGACTGGGCTTAATCGAATTTCCTACAGGAAAAGAATCGTTTCTCCCCGATCGGTCACAATTACCCTAACGGCCGCCATTGTACGAAGCTGCGAAAAGTATCCTGAAGAATCCTTTTTTTTTCACAGCAACGACAATACCTTTTAACCTAACGTAACTGATACAAGAGAAAAAATAATCGTGACCTCACTACAGCGTATACCACTAGCCCGACTGTGTTAATTAAATTAAAGTCATTTACGACTGTTTACCAGGTCTTTAGGGCTATGTGAAAAATATCCACTTCCTCCAGCTTTACTTTCTTTCGCCTGTAGCTTAAGATCCATGCACAATAATTCACTTTAAAACGCGGAGGAGCTACGATATATAACTAGTGCCCTTGTACGGTCTTGCTACAAGGGTCCTTTACCACCGGCTGTTATCTTGAAAATATTTTCCCTCCCTTACACACGCTTTGAACCTGATATCTCCTGCTCGTCCATTTACTCTGGTGGCTGACTAGTAACGGCTATGCTCTACTGTCATACAATACAGTAGAGTATATATATTTATATAATGGCGTTAATTCCTCGTACGATAACGTACAGTCAGCACGTACCAAAATGGTTGACACCCAAAACACGTGCGTGACGTCTAGTGTATCTTGTATACATATGGTACGTATGCTGATACGTATTCCTACGAGGAGACACGTAACGTCATCGATAGATACGAATTAACATAATGATTGACAAACCACATTATGATTAAGGACACGTTCTTAAACGCTTAAGGGTTGATACGAAATACTTGACTTTTCGAATGGCCAATCTTTTTCTATATATCCGTCACGTGCACGGCAAGAGCCATTTTATGGACTTTAAAGTCGACGGAGCTCTCTTTCTAATCCTTGGCCAAGAACGAGACGAGTGTAAAGATGGCTTTCTTGCTTTTTGATGAGAAGCAAAGAAAAAGGAGGATCGAAAGATGAAGCTCTGTCTTTATTGCACGTATACGTGTAGGCGGTACTTTACGTTGAGTCAGAACAAGAGAGAACACTGTAACGGCTGATATAAGCTACGTTAGCTGGATGATCTTTTTATGAATCTACTATAGGTTGTGTATCGGTATAGTGCGCGGGTAGTTTAATCCTTTCTTATATTGTAAAATCGTGATGAGGTGGAATCGAAGCGACGCTGGTTGATTATATTCTTAAGGTATGAGGAAAAATATTGTGTGACTTTATTACGTCACTGATGATATGGTTTCTTCTTCTTCTTCTTCTTCCTCTTCTTCCTCTTCTTCTTCTTTCTCTGCTTCTCATGAAAATCCGATAACGAACCGACGCTGATATGGCACGAGACACTGAATTACATTAGCGTTAACGTCGGCATCCTCGTTCGCGCATTGTTGCTGAATTTATCGGTGGGTTTCTATGTGGACGACGTTATTGCCTTCTCTATGAAAGAAACTTAATAAGCTACAACGCATTCAGTCGCGTTCATTCAAACGTAACGCGTCACGTTCAAGCTTCATGGAGGGTTTTTGTGATAACCCTCGTTCTAAGAATAGATGCTGTTGGTCAATAGGTATTTATTAACTTGTATAAATACATTGAGTATATGCACGATCAATATTCGATGAATAATATAACGGGTGTACGTAGGGAATTAGAGTTTCCTTCAATTGTAATAAATGATGTACAGCGAACGGTGTAAATATTTATATATTAATTGTTGAGTTATAATGATATATTGGATACTATTTGCTGATTGAAATTCTGATCGTAATTAATTTTGACTTTTTACGTCATTCGGTTGTTAAATAATAAAATGTTTACTTTTGTGAATTCCTGGGGGTCGTTACCCTTTTCAGAAGTACAGGTACGTGTTATAGGGGTGAACTTGTTGAGAATGCTGACAATAAGGTAATGCACGTCAAACTAGAAGACTTCACGTAATACCGACACAATTAAATTAGCATTAAACTTTACCATGCTTGGTCAAACGCCATTCAGCTGTGTTTCGTAACTTGGAACTTTGTGGTTTCGCCTTTAGTGTAAGGAGCATTGTCTTGGAAATTAGTGCTTTGCAGCTGTGGGATAGGACGAGGATATTTTTAATTCTGTTTTATCGACATTCCGATGCAGTGCTTAGTTTTTTTAAATAATGATATCATCGTTATCGTTATCGATACTAATTTGGAAAATATTAGACCCAGATCTTTTTTTGTGTCTAGCAATGGTAAAACTGGAAATTTTTGTTACGAAAATTTGCTTTTCGGTAGCATTTTTGGAGTTTGGATAGTTTACAGGGAATAATTGACCAAATGACCAGGATAATCAGTAATTTGAATTCTAATCTTATTAATAATTGGATTAAATTTCTTTTATTTAAATATTTATAGCTTTTTATTCTAAAGATCTAATTGGTTACCGTCGGTCTGTTACCAACTGTTATACCGACATATGATTCTTGGGAATCGTGAAGGACTTTTTGTTCTTTTTGTATCTGTTTTATATACTGTTGATAAGGAACTGATAACAATACCAATAGTAGGTATAGACTAATTTATTTTTATATAGTTGACAAAATAATGATTATCAAAAAGATAAAGTGTTAAGTATGTACAGTTTTTATTAAATATTTTAATTATATGCAGTTATCGATACTCAATTAATTCGTTACGGATTCCCCTTTAGACCGAAACATATTGATGTTTAATAAGTCAATGGAAAATTAGATTCTTCAGAGAATCTTTAATCATTAACTAAATGAAGAACGCTATCCCTGGCAATACCGTATTCTCTCAATGACATTTTCATACGATCCAACCTCTTTGGAAAGTAGCTGTGAATAAAATAATATATTTTCGATTATTCACAATAATGAAATTCGTATTTGATCATTGCAATGCATCGATACCCGCTGATAACAATTTTATATCTTCCCGCCTGAGCTTTCGGCATGACACTATTCAAAAGTTGGTACAGCCTGTCGACAGAGTCATCGGCGAAAACATGCATTAGAAAAACAGTGCTACCACTTAATGATCTAACTTTAATTCTGAGCTCGCCGGATTGGCCACTGGATTGATTGATCTGACGAATTAAGGGTGCCTAAAAAGAATACGATAAAAATATTCATTAAAAAATGTCGATAAGGAAGAAAAAGTTCAAAACAGACTGTTTATTACCTTAGTATTTCTGTCAAGTGTATCAGATCGCGTGATTCGCGGTTTTCTACATTCCGAATTAAAATCCCCATAACTATTCGACTTTGAATGATTTCCATTAACATTTAAGGAAGACATGCGCAATCGCGACAGCGACCTAATTTTAAAGCGACCTCCGGTCAAACTAGTAGATCGGGAGCGAGATCCATTCTCGTCACTGGCACTGTCCAATCGACTGAAACGTAATCGATACTTTACCAATAAGTTTCAATTACTCATAGATATTAATTTAAAAAATTCAGAGCATCAGATTGGATAAGTAAACATTGTACAAGACACAATGACTACGTCAGTCTTGAATTGTAAGTAAATGAATATCACCTGGGTGAAATTCCAATGGATGATCTGTCGGTCGAACTAAGATGACTGGCTCTACCTCCACTAGGAGTCGGTGGTGATCTCAAACGAATCTGATGACTTTTCAAAGTTCTCTCCCTAACAGAAATATGATACTCCCTACTCCTTGTGGCCAGATCACGTTTCTGTTATCAAAGTAATGGACTCCTATACTGTGTTAATAAAATGTTTCTAATAACTGAGGTACAAATGACAACGCACCTTCTCGCTTCGACCACTTAAAGCTAATTCGGCATTGATGTGCGACTGTAAATGAGTATCCGAACAATTGTTGTTGTGCGAAGCGAGTATCTGCGATCGCAAATTATTTAGATCCTTTGTCATTTCCAAAGAGCTTTTTGACTTGATCGACCTGTATAGAAATTTCATTGTCCAGAAGCGTTTGATGTCTATCAGTCTAATGAAGAGTACCTGGCGGAACCGTTTGGCGCTGCTGTCGTCGTGGGATCGAAACAGTAAAAATGTTGTCGCTGAGCGACATTATGACGCGGGCTACCGTAGAAACCGGTTCCGGATCTTTTGCTTAAAATTCTTGAGGAGATTTCTTCGGGTGGATTTTTACCAAGACGATAACCCTGTCCAGGAAAACCAACGCCATCACCCACGTACGTCTCCGTTCTGTGATCCTCGACCTGGTAGGATATTCGACAAGTCATTATCATACTGAAACTTTGAAATTCTTTCAACTTAATTTTTCTACCTTGAATGGTACGCCATTGGGGTAGGCCTGTTGCAATTCCGAAGGAAAATATCCATCTAGGATGTCACGTATGAAGGATCCCGTTTTTGGATTAGAGTAGGAACGCAGGGGGCCATTTTGAAGGATCATGCCATTCTTGTAAAACTTCAGGCACATGCATGAAACTGTCTAGTTATGAGGAAAAGACGAAGTTCAAGGGTGGCCTTAATTGGAGGTTAATTGCTTTTGCATACAAGTATCGTTGTTACTTTGAATATGGCGCCACTGCCACCTTCGTTACGATGAACTTGAACCTCGCCTTTACCTACGGCCATATTTAACTCTTCGATATTCGCTGTCAACCGTGTGTAACAGGACTCGATATAATTCCTATACGTTAATGACTTCTTATTAATTTAGATTAATTTTTGAATTACGGTTAAGGTCAAATTTTACTTTGGTAACGAATTCCTTTGATTCTCCTTTTGAATGCCGGATTCGCCAACCCAAATTAATCCATAGTCAGCCAAAAATTTCTAAGTGATAACGAAAGTCAAAATTGTAAGAAAAATGACATTAATAGAAAAAAAAGAATTGATTGGAATAACCTCCATCTCATAAATTTTGTGCTTCAATGTCAAACAGTGTTTATGAACGTATTCTGAATCCTGAACTTGATTACGTCTATCTTGTTGCTCTTTCTTGCGTAATAATTCCTGATTCTTACTTTTAGCTTCCCAATCCTTAATCTAACGTTATGAAATTACGATAATTGCGTCACGATATAAAATTATTAATGTAGTACTTTTTATTACTTTTCTTCTAAGACGTCCAATCTCCTGATCCTTCAACTTCAGTCTGTCTTCGGCCTTGATCAAAATCGCTTGCATTCTTTGCATTTGATTCTCGGCCAAATACAATTGTTTACTCAACATACCAATTAATTCGCCGTCTAAAACATTCAGCTCGACTTAACGATACTTTCAATGGATAAATATTTGCTTTCAATTTTATCCTACCTCTATTAAAGCATCCCTGGCCAGCAAGTTTTGAATTATTCGGTGACTTTGCCAAGTTACTCCACGATTTCTGGATAAAAAGTTCTTTAATGACAGTTTTAAGTGAATTAGTATTTTATTTCAAGTTTTCATTAACCTCTCGTTCGTTGGTCGATTCGTTACTGGCTAAGGAGAGTCTACTGAAGTTTGTCGTTTTACTGGAACGTTTCTGAACATCCGGTTTAACGTTTTTGGATCCATCATCATTTTCCAGAATACAAGATGAGGTCGAGGTCGTTTTCTTTAATCTAACGTGAATCTTCAAGATCATAACCTCATCGATAAATCATTTTTCATCATACGATTTTGATTTATGAATACTTGTCATGCTGGTTGGCCGCAGGGAGTGATGAATTTTTTGCATTTTTTTTCCGTGACGGTGAAATCCCCTTTCTGCTACTCATGATAGAGATAATTCCGCTTATCCATAAATTTAATGATAATTACAAAGATTTTTTTTTCCTTGATACCAAAAACATTTGTTCGTTCGATACTTCGATCGATCGATTACTATATATCTACAAATGTCAAACTTTGAGCAACAAATCTTGACGACAACAAATATTCAAACTAATCATCGTGTCATTTTCATTAACGTAATTATATTTCTGAATAAAAAATTACAAGCCACTTCCGGCTTTCCTTCCTTTGACAAAATATTCCGTGATATAAATATGCAAAAAAAACCAATAAATCAAGGAAACAGTCTTGTTTCACCGCCACGTGGCGTATCGATAACACGATAACGATCTTACGAATAATGACAATTACTGCTAATATAGCTGTCTAAAGAATTTCTTTAGCAATAATAGCACCGATCAATAAAGTCATGGTCGAACACTATCATATCAATATTGTATGAAGACTCGATAACTCGATTGAAACACGTGTACGAAGAAAGACAACGATAACGCATGTAAACCTCTTGCTCGCATTTACTTAAAATCGCCATATTTAATTTTCAGATCAGTGGCTGGAATATACACAGGTAATACGTAGCAATAAATTCCTCTTCGCGAAACACAATTACGAACTTAATGCGAATTATGATAATGAATTTCGCAGAATGTAATTCAGTGAAAGTAAACTCTTTGCGCGATTCGAATACATTATCGTATATGTATGTATATACACCTGAGGCCTTGGGGTATATTAACCCTTCCGACTTTGACCCATATTGCACTGCCAGTCCAATGAATAATTAAAGGTGATTCCACAGTACAGACCAAAAGACATGCGAATTTCATACGCTCGATTAATATTGCGCAAAAATTGTATTATGTTCGTTATATTCAAATTTTTGCATAACTCAAAATACTCCAAGTGAAAGTCACTGTTAAACTTCGAGAGGAACGTCAAGTTTGTTGGACCAGAGTAAAGAGAGAAAAAAGAAAAAAGCTAGATCTAACCAGCATAAAAATAGCCCAAAATCTTTGCCAGCTACAGAAATATCGACGCGGCATCGATTCCACAGTGTTTCCAAAAATTTAAAGTCCACTTCCGTTTATCAATCGAGTTCTTTGTCTATCTTCTGATCACATCCGGTCGCCTCTGATAAGACCAGAACAATCCACCCCGGTTACCATTACTCGATATCGAAGTGGCTCGATCGAAAATAAAGCGCACAGCAATGGAGCGTAGCGAATCGCAGCAGTGAGAGCGCTCCGTCGGGAAGGCGGATTTTCAGTAGCGTCGGGACGCCACGGCGCCCATAGAATCGATTTCGCGACGCCTATGACGTACCAGTAGCCTCTATCACGTGATCAGTGACGCAGTACTCGGGGTCGAGGCTTCATCGAACGAGGCTCTCGTCGTCGTCGTCGACGTCGTCGTTCGAATTAACACTTGCCCGTCGGCGTCTTCGCATTTTTACGACCCGCGTCTATCTTCCTGGACACGTTCGCTCCTCCTAATCGGTCTCAGCCATTTACAAGTACAGTGACAATACCCAAGCACGACGTACAGTGTGTTACATTATCGGATACTGCTGAATAATGCCGAATGCCGATTGACTCGCTCGTGAAAATGTGCTCGCTGATAATGTCGACGAGAGAGAAATTTCTGCGGGCTGTTATACGATTCGCCGGAAACGGGAATGGCGTGAAGGTTAGCAAATGTATTAAAAAATTTCAAATCAATTTTCAGTCACGTGAGACAGCATGCGACTGTCTCTCGTTCAAGCTAAATGTATTCTGTTTGGCTTTCATTCTTTTTTTTTGATTTTATTATTATTGTATAAGAAGTATTCTGTCACGTGAATAATTATGTCAGACACGGATGAACGATATGGTGATGTAGGATCTACGTAATTTTATTCTCTTGTGACTTTTTCTTTTTGGAGAGATTTTATTTTTCACATGGATAACGGAACTTCGTTATTTCATACGATTCGGAGTAGTAAATTGTATTACGTTAAACAGTGGATTACGATAATACAGGATGACCTTAACCGGCTCTTAAGATGGCGACCTTGCTAGAGAAACGTGTAAACCGGCGTTGTCCTAGATATATGAAAAATATTCTCTGGCTAATGCATTGTACGTTTGATCGATCGACGTTGCTTCCATACGTTCATGTGTTAAATGTATTCACGTATTAGCTGCTTCTCGTACCGGTATTTGCCTTCGGTCATTACGTCTGAATAAATTTCTAAGCGCCGAGTAAGGAGGGGGAGACGTTGCGTATTTTTGCGACATTTGCACATCGCTGTAATTTTCGTAATGTCATTGCGATCAGTTGTCTATCAAAGTATACTAGATGTCATCGTTGATTCGAATAATGAAAATCAAATAAAATTAGTCATTTTTTTTTCTCGGCCAATTGACGAAATATACATGGACACTGGGTTCCTAAATAAATTTCTAAGTGTCGAGTAAGGAGGGAGAAACGTTGCGTATTTTTGCGACATTTGCCATATCGTTGTAATTTTCGTAAAGTCATTGCGATCAGTTGTCTATCAAAGTATACTGGATGTCATTGTTGATTAAGATAACGAAAATCAAATAAAATTTGCCAATTTTTTGTCTCGGCAAATTGAGGAAATATATATGGACACTGGGTTCCTCAATTGTCGTGATAATAAATCTATCGTTTATCGTTGAAAATTCGACAGTTATTCTTTCGAGTCTTTTGTAATCATTAATTGATAACATTTGCCGTCTGGATTAACGGTTATAAATCTGTTTGCCCGGTAATAAAATATGCTAATTTTAATCAACCAAGAAGAAGTCCAATATAGGATAGTGTGTGAATATACTACGTGTAAAAGTGGAAGATTCGAATTATTGATTTTTACCCTAATTTCATAACGACAGTCAGTCAAAATTTGCCATTTACTTTCGAAAACTGTTATTTGTCTGTGAGGAGCGCTGTGAGCGATATTGCGTCATGTTGCGTATCGCTTGTAACGACCTTTATACCGGAAACGAATAAGTTTATTATCAAACTAGTCGAACGAAATGGGAAATACAGAGTAGACGTAATATACATACGTGAATATACGTATTCTCAAATTTATATAGTCCCAGTGATATGATAATCTGACTATATTTCTTTTTGAGTTTCTCAGAAAAATTTGAAACTTTACACGTGACAATGAATCCTGTAAAGTATCGAATTTCATTCGTGCTCAGAGAAAAAACTATTTATTTCATCGAAACCCCATATTTCTGTATCAGCTGGTCGACATGGAAATCCTCTTAAGACGACAGCCTTTCAAAAAAAGATCCTAGTTGATTAGTTCAAGATGGCGTTGGACTAAAGGATCCTCAAAGCATTCTCATATGGAATACGTAAATGACTTATTTTTGGGGATGAAATAAAAACGCTGCTAGAAAACTAAACCATATGTGTCTATCCATATACAGAGTGTAACATAATATGTGGAACCCACTTTTCATGAATGATTCAGCACTTTAAAAACTATAAAACCGTTGAAAATGACCACCTTGCATGTAAACGTCTTGTCGTTGATATTCTTATCTTTTCGAAGCGTCCTAATGCTGTTCGAATTTCCTGAAAACCTTGTTAAACACGGTCACGCAGTGTTTTAATGTTATCAACGGATGTTCTGTAGACAATGGATTTAAACGACCACACGAAACAAAATTGGCTATAACTCGAAAACAAAGTGAAATCGGGCATACGTTTATGTGAACTTATTATTTTTAAGTGCTGAATCCATCATCCCTGAAATGAGTACCTAAAAACTGTGTTACAGCCTGTATATCTAACCAGTCATTAAAAGTTAATGATCTTGGACAACAGGTTAATATAAGTCTGGGTCACGTGGTGCGTCTCGTGATTAACGCAATACGATCTCGAATAATTCTTCTTGTAATTCCCTGTGACAAAGCGTACGAGACGTCATTCTCAGAGGTCACCCTTGATCAGGTCAATTATCAAATAATTAAAATGTCACGTAACAAGCCGCCACTTACTTTCACCGTGCGGGGTTGCGTATCAATTATAAAAATCATTACTTTTTTAAAGGCAATATTCCCTATTTTATTTAAACTTGTTTATTTACGTTCATTAAAAAAAATCTAAGCTTATCCACGTACGAATACTTATTTTATATTCACTAGACCAGTTCACACAACAACATGTTGCAATCAACGTGTAATAAGTCATCAGATTATCCTTGGCAATCGAAGAAGAAGAAAAATAGAAGAGATTAGCTATTATATAATTGTCACATGAAGCTCCAAGCGAAACAGACTTGTCCTACATGATTCCTAATGATCATTTACACTGGTCGGAATGACATAGTTCAGTAATACAATTGTGAATGACTGTTTTCTGAAATCCTTTAATGTATTACTTATAGAAACGTAATGGTCACGATTCGAATGAAAATATAGTGAATCTTGATGATTTTATGAAGAAGAAAAATGAATGATTATCGTCATTTATCACAAAATTGTCATCCCTTTGTCACTTTGTATCTCATCTTTACGTTCGAACGAACGTCATTCAATTACTTTTACATGTCATCCCCAATCAATCAATGAAAGTCACATGTTCCGTGTGTCCTGTCGTAAGTGTGACTATATTGATGACTCTAGTCCTTCTTGATAAAACTACCTCCGCGACTGTTAGTGACGATGACTGTTATATGGTCAGTGGTGGGGTTGAGGCAAGATAGTCAACGACTCGTGATTCGACCAACTCACAGTTCACTCGGTTCTTGTCACGCACGCTGAACTCTCTTGCGGCCCCCATTTTGTGATCTATGATCTTTCGGTACTCACAGTGTGAACAGTTGCTCGTTAAGGTGCAATCGTCAAAGCGTGACGATAATCCTCGAAGCTGTCAAAGTAAGTTGAACGATAATAAAAATAGAAAAAGGCAATTTGAGAGGTCATTAATAACGTGATAAAATATATTTATTATTCTGAGAAACAGGATACGATTGTTTACAGTTGAATTTGAAAACAATAAATTTCAAAAAAATACAGTTGACCAGGGAAGTGACATTTATTTAGAAATTTGTAAATAGAATTTTTGAAAATATATTTTTCAAAATTCATCGAATATCATCAAACTTTCGTTACTAGTTTCAACCGAATTTGTGATAATTGAATCGTACCGGTACCGAACCATGACCTTACGATACGAAGGTTACGAATTCTCTCTTGTACATATGTTGTCATTGTTTTTTTTATATTTCTACATCTCATTACTTTCTTATGCACAATTGAGTATTTCGCACAGCAATATTCTCCGTCGAAAATTCGAAATGCAACATTCGTAAGTAATTGTGACGAATTTCACGTACCAGGCGGTTACATTCCTCTACGTGTTTTCGATATTGACACAACAGTAAAATTCGAGCATGGTCATCGTTCCTGGTATATATCACATATATCTGCATATCACAGTGTGAAACCTGTCATCAAATTCCATGACCAGAAATACTGAATATACATTACGTATAATTTTTTTTCCATCGATTTCCATACAAAAAAATGTCATGACACGTTTGCGAGTAACGAACATAACACGTGCTATTGATGACTATTGATAATCTTGAAAAAAAAGATGTCACTCAAAATTAGTATAATTTATTTTCAAACCAAAACACTCTAGGTATTTGCTATGTGCGTACGATTACAGTTATTTATTATGTTAGTGACTGCGTAGATGTGTAAATATACAACAATTGTACAACAAGAACATACGGCGTGCAATACAGATAGTGCAGGTAGCATGCACGCACATTTCCACACGTGTTCCACTAATTGTAAGATCCCCTAAAGTATACCTGTATTTGTACGCACAGAGCGACTACCCAAATATCTAGTCCTACGTATAATCGATTGATTAATCCCTTCAATAAAAAAATTGTTAGATTTTTCGCACTTCTCTATTCGATTGGTTTTATCGGAAAATTTTCAAAAATCTGTCAGCACTTTATTCCTATGCCGATCAATCCGGTTATTCGACCCCGCGTAGACTTGAACCAATTTCCGTTATAAACTTCAGCCATAATCACGTATCTGTAATCGCCTTATCACGCATATTTACGCATCAGCAATATTACGTTCGATCGTAAAAAATCTGAAATTGAGTATAAGACTAAGTGCGTGAAACGCATGATTTAATTCTAATCCGATAAAAAATGAATGATGATCAAACCACAACGATACGGTCGTTACTGGTTCGTTTACGCGTATACCGAATGATTCGGCATTTTTTTGAAAAGAAGAAAAAAAAAGTACCTCGTCATTCAATAATAATAATCTTGAAACGTTAATTTTCTTTTTACCCAGCCAAGTCTTGTCACGAAGTTCGTTCAACTTGAAAGTTCCGCATTGGCACTCCTGTATGTACACGATATCCTGTATTTATACATACGTCATGTTTTTCAGCACTGCAATCATTTCTTACGTTAACTTAGCGAACCGTTAAACACAATATCGCATTGCTGCCCGGATAGCACAATTATGTTCTTAGGACGTATGAGTACTCAATGCATATGTTTAGAATGCACTGGGATCCATTGAGACTCTATGGCTGCATTTGGTCAACATTAATTTATACATTAATTTAACTATAAAAACAGCCGACATTTCTCATTGGCATTAGTATCTATTGATACTATCGAGCACCTATTTCAAACGTTGAGAATGAAATTAGGATATTCTGAGAATATCATGTACTGTCTGGGTACATTTAACGAACTTTTTCTCTTCCCTTCAATTGGCATCCCTTATCTCCTACGAAACTTGCTATCCGCGTAGGCTAACGTAAAACAACGTCCATTACGCGTTACATATGTAGCTGCCGACCGAATCCTTGAGATCTTGAGAAAAGACCTCGATTACAGGGGAAAAACGTCGGCGTTTTATGACAGCTCTTTTATTACGTGCACTTCGTTGTCGGCGCGTCCATAATGCATACCTTCGACGTTCTAGAATTCCAAGAACTCGCTGATATGAGTTCCTGTTGGAATTTATCGTGAGTTCCTAGGACGTTTATCGATTAATTTTATTCCCATGGAACTGCTGGCAATGTCTGGTACAGTCTGTTGAGGGAAAATCTTTTTTTTTTAACAAAATATTGAATTTTGGGTACACGTGCGATCGTGACGAACCTTCGCGACATTTTGAAACAAGGACGATGGCAGTTATCTGCAAAAGGTTCAAGGTCAGTGCTCAATTATGGCAATTATTCGAGTCCAGCGTGGGGAAGTTACGTAAAGCACAGTCGCGCACTTTGAATTTCGTACCGTGATTTCGCAAGATTGCGCCATATTACTGCATCTTTATTTCCTGACGAGTCACGTGATTTCTCTTTACAATATGCGAAATTCTCAAAATACATTGACATATTCGCGTAAACACTGGCGCCAGTTGTAATTAGTGTATTTTTGGAAATTTTCGCAGAATCAAAGGTGATCCTAGTCGAGCAGCAGTCTTAATCGTTTCGAGTATAAATCGTCCAAAACTGGCGTGGCTAAGCAACAAAATGGAGGACCCAGAAAGGTATACACGAAGAAAATTCACGAGGTTAATAAAATTGCCTGTAATTAAAAGCCTGCGGGCTCTTATCAGCACTACCCGCGCCGATAGTGTATGGTTAACCGCTATAGGTTTCGATTACGTACGGCACAAAGATAATCCAGTTCACTACAATATTCATAATGCACAAAGGTAGCGATAAAATGTAATGATGATTTTGACTAATCTGTCATTGCAAGAGTCACTTGTTTCTGTATGACGTCATATTGAAATTCATATATCAAAATATTATTTGATGCACGTAATACAAAAAAAATGACAACGTTTTTCTTACAGATACGAAGATGCAACTATATACAAGCAACCATCTTCTTGTAGTTTGCGAAAATTGGGAGGTGTGTATTATTATTTGGACTATATATATATATATATATATATATATATATTTACGATTATATA
>JARQST010000338.1:944910-1020319 GCA_030142225.1 Pachycephus smyrnensis | reverse complement strand
ATTCTATAATAGAAAAAAATTATGGCATGAATTCCATCAGAAGGATGGTTCCATTTTATGTCTTCTAATGACTAAGTTTTATAGCCAAATTTATTTTCTATATTTTTTACTTGCTATATATTTTTATAACAGATATGGTACCAGCACGTGTGGTCCTCTACATACTATCATTTTCCGGATTCCTGGTATCCTTTATGATGCGGACCGACATCAACATTGCTATGGTGGCAATGGTGAGGTTACCACCCCCATCCCCATCGGATACAAAAGTCGCAATGACCACGCATTGTTACGCAACCCCGAATGCGTCACTCTCCGTGGAAAATACGACGGCCGTTCGTCCCGAGGTATATATATTTTTTAAGGGAATCAATGAATTTTGTTTTTACGCGAAAAATATTGAAACTACAATCAGTGAATTTTGAAAATATTTTATTACATAGGAAATGGGCGAATTCGACTGGAGTCCAGCGATACAATCGGCCATACTCGGCTCATTCTACTGGTGCTACATATTGTCTCAGGTGGTCGGCGGTGTACTTACGCAGTATTTTGGAACCAAAACCGTTTTTGGCGGTTCCCAACTAGTCACGGCAATATGCAGTTTGCTCATGCCGAGCGCAGCTGATCTTCATTACGGGGCAATGATTGCCCTGAGAAGTATTCAAGGCATAGCTAGTGTGAGTAGGACCAAAGAAAAGAAAAAAATTTGAACGACTTCAGGTCATGGGTTATCAGGAATGGGATTGTTATAGGGCAGTATAATACATGGGCGTATTTACTTTTATTTACTTTTTTCTATTTCAGGGTTTAACCTGGCCTGCCATGTACGCCATTGTTGGGCATTGGATTCCGCCGGTCGAACGATCACGATTTATGTCTTCCTTTCAAGGTGAGCAATTCTGCTCGTGCAAGACAGCTAACGAATTACACTAAAGACATTTTTGTGTGTTACAGTGAAACTTCAATACACTCGCCTATGACTTTTGAATATGTAAACTTTTATGACAATCCGATCTCGAAATGTACATACAGTTTTTTTGATGTCGAAGAGATTTTCTTTTAAAAAAAATAGAAAAAGCGATACTATTTTACCATTGATGCGACATGCACTGCGATATGCAGATTCTCTTTTATACTAATGCATACTTCTTTCAGTATCGATAATGGAAATTCAAATAAGACACTATTGATTCTTCCTTCGTTTTTTTTGTTTGCAGTCGAAATTTTATTGCCAGTCGAGACGCGCGAACGACGATGCTGGTTATCGATTTTTATCGGAGAATTCATCTTCAGCGCGTAAACTTGAAGCATTTAACACTGTGCTCGTCGATTATTTGTGAAGTCTCGAATATTGTAAAAAAAAATTTGCAGTACAAATAGAAAGACGTTAATTCGAAACGCGACAGTGTGAATTGCCAATATTTTTGTTCTCTTATTTTATCTGACTTTCTTTGAAACAACAATGCATCCTAATCAAGGTGCGGTTTTGAAATCTCCGATAAGAAAATAACGATGAACCATCAAGCTCGCGCGGCAGCTCTTCGACAATTGGGATACGTATAACGACTAGCGTAAATAAACGCTACATGCTCTAATGTCCTTAATGAACGTGTGTTCTCTTGAAATAAATGCAAACTTTGACATTGTTTTTCCATTGGTTTAGCTCAGCATGGTTGTATTCGCCGGACCGCGGGGTATACTCAACAGCGACCACTCAACAGCATGAGAAAGGCCGAGTATACTTCCAGCCTGGCTGAATCAGCCGGGTTTCTGCAAAAACTATAATACGCAAATATGTATGCAAATATTCGAAATGCCATATACACATAATCACATAATGTTATCAGTCATGTGTTCCTTGAATTAACAATCCTTGCTGACTCGCGACTTAAAATTTTCAATCATCGCTGTTCACTTCAACATTACCAGAGACGAGCCGTGCCGGAATTTGCCAATTCTAATGATTGCCAGTCTAAGGTGTTTAGAAAGAAAAAAAAAAATGACAAACTGACTTGAGACGACGCGAACGAAAGATTGAGTTTAAAAAAAAAACCGTTGAGTACGCTCCTCTCTGCGTATCGCGAGTGAGAAATCATTTTCAGGTCGATCAAGTTTACTTTTATTGTTTCCAGGTATCGAAGTTTCATTGTCCCACCATAACAGCTTCATCATTTGCCATCCACGCCCTGTCATACTAAATCTCCCGTTGAATCCCTTTGCAGAAATCACGAGCTCGTCCTGGAGGATGATGAAGTACGCGCAGGCGCGAAGATCGTAGCAGTTTCCGGCCATACGACAAGCCTCATGTTTCAGCTTCTTCCGGGTCTTGGGGTGAGCGACTCCTAACGTCTAGATTATCTATATTCAGGGTTCAGCTTCGGCATTGGTCTGACCTACCCACTGTGCGGCTTCCTGATTGCCCACTTCGGATGGCGGGTGGTCTTCTACACGACCGGAAGCATCGGTGCCATTTGGTGCTTTGTTTGGTACTTCTTAGCCTTCGATACGCCTTCCACGCACCCGAGGATATCCCAGCAGGAACTTCGTTATATTCAGGGCAGTTTGGGAAACCAGGTCGTTGGCGCTAGTGAGGTATCTTCGAGTCTTTCTTTTCATTTCATTTCTCAATTTCTTTGCAATTTTATTTACGCTGGATGTACTTTGGTATTTTTTTTATTCTTAGTTATTTATTATTAACAGAGTATGCCGGTACCGTGGAAATCCATATTGACTTCCTGGCCGGCTTGGGCTATTGGTATCACCACCTTTGGAAGGATTTGGGTCCATTACGTCTTCATCATTCCTGGTCCCATGTACATGAAGACTGTACTTGGCTTCAGTATTCAAGCTGTGAGTATATTTTTTTTTCTTTTCTGACCTCAGTTTTTTTATTTAATAATTCGATGGTCGTCCTCTTTTTTTATAGAATGGCGTTCTCTCCGGTGCACCTTTTATCTGCAGCTACCTGAGTTCCGTAATTTTTTGCTATGTGGCTGACGTACTTGTCACGAGGCAGATACTCTCGCTTACTAATGTTCGCAAAATATTCACCGCCTTGTGTAAGGATCTTGATTGTACAGAAGACCGTACTGGGTGTTGATATAAATATATTTGACGTTTGCTATTTTTCTTTATATAGCGCAAGTCGTTCCTGGAATTCTTGTACTCCTCATCGGATACCTTGGCTGCAACATTATCCTCGTCCTCATCGTGTGGTTCGCCGCGGTGACCCTCATTACAGCTGCCTACGCCGGAGCAATGGCAAATATCGTAGACATAGCACCGAATCTTGCCGGTATGAAGAATTCATAATTTGCTGAGATATGCGCCACGAGAATAACAAGGAAAAGTGTTTAGGATAAAAAGTTATTAAATAATTGGTATATGCGTTTCAGGACCGGTTCTTGCATTTGCACAGACAATCCACATGACAGCTAGCTTCCTCTCGCCAATAGCTGCAGGCCTGTTAACACAGGAGAGTGTAAGTATAACTGTAGAATGAGAGAGAGAGACAGAGTAGGAAAAAATTGTTTTGTAAATTCAAACACATAATTTACAGTATAAGTGATGTGTTATTTATTTTTCTTTTTTGCAGCAAACTCTCGACGCTTGGCGAAAAGTCTTCGGCGTGACGGCGTGCGTCGCGTGCGGAACGTACGTGGTTTATCAAATATTTGGCACAGCCGATATTCAGGCCTGGAATTATCCAGATCAAAAGTACCCAGCATCCGTTCAAGAAGACGTTCAGCCGCTTAACGATTCCCCACAAAAGAATGGCAAAGTCGTCGCGTCGCGAAGGTTGAGTGGATCTCAGCAAGCTTAGTGGCTGTCGAATAAAAAAAGAGAAAAGAAAACCTCATATAAGTAAGTTAGTGCACGTAGTTCAAAGTGAAAGAAGTGATATATAGAAGTCTCAGATTACGTATATTCTAAACATTGTGAAAGGAGAGAAAGAGAGAGCGCGAGAGAAAAAAGGACAGGGACGGGGAGGGGAGGGGGCGGGGGTGGCGAGAGGGAGATAGAAAAAGTATTTTTATGAAGAAGGTATCTCAGGAATGTAGATTTCTCGAAAGTGTTTTTGTGTCTCGAATATTCCTTGATTATTACTGTTTTTTTTTACAAAAAGCACAACTGATAGACAACGCTCTGAAGATGGTCGGATCGCGTGCAGCGTTAATGTCGCTTCTATTGTTATCTGATCCTGATTATTTTTTTTCTTTATTTACATGAGAGCGTTGATTACTAGTACGTAAAAATGGATCTCGTAGGAATAACGTGAATAAATGGTCGCACGTGTCGACTAAGGTGAAAAATCTATCTTGATCTACTATTGTACGTTCAGATCGAGATGGTACTATCGAAAGAGATACTTTTCCTAAGGTGTACGATTATCGTGAATGTCATTTCGATGACGATCTGTAATTCTAATGACACAGTGGTACCTCGATTATCGTTCGTGTACGATCCGATAGCGACTCTCGCGTTTACTTAAACTGATGATATTATTAATCGACGACCATGCTTCTCGATGGAGATTTACGTCGTTGTGGATTTCCAGTAAACAATTTTTTAGGGAGCAATTTTTTCACTTAACATTAATCAAGGTCAAACGTCACACCGTCAGTGTTTTTTTGTCGCAGACGCGCAATTCGAACGTGAAAATTGTCGCGTTTGCATTTCATTCCTAATGAAAACGGCGAAATGTCGAGATACGCTTGTTCGAATTAATCAAATCTAAAAGAGATACAATAACGAGTGTTTATTATCGTACTATGAAAATGATATGGTTCTCAAAGCTATCAAACTTTTTACCTGCTCACGGTCTTACGTTGTGTCATTAAGTTAAATACGTATACAGGACATCGGTACTTTGTCGCGGGATATAAAAGTTGGAACGTTTTTTTTTTAATAACGCGAATCGAAGAGATAATAACTTTTGTCGCCAAGTTTTTTATTTACACATTGCCACGTGCATATTGCCTTAATCGAATCCTGATTATACAGCAACTGTTAGATCGTTATAAAGTGCAGGTCTTTCGTACTTATTTGGCTTTCTTGTTTCTGGCATTCAGGAGAACGGTGTTTGAGCGTTAATGAATTATTGTTCGATTAAAATATTTTTATATTATAATTGACCGCTAATCGTTCAGACAGTAATACTAATTGGCATGTAATAGCTTAATTCTGATTCGAACAGTTCGTAAATATATTTATATTATGATGATTCCGTTTGTAAGATACCACACATACAGCCCTGTGTTGTATCGTTCAAGTATTGTAATTTTAATTACTTTTGTATTACAATTAAATGATAAGTGTTAGCCGTGAACTTTTAATAGAGTTCGTCAGCGCACGACGTTGCAAAGTGATGAAATATTTTCCAGATAGATTGAATTTGAAATTGATTAAAATTCGATGATCCGTTTTTTTTTTGTTGTAACTACATAAATTTTATACGGAAATTCATCTCGTATATCTGCATACCTATATTGATATTATCTAAATTCATGCCTGGATATATATATATATGCGATATACATATAATTTTTCTTTGTACCAAGTAGCTGAGTGAGTTTAACGCAAATTTCAATGACAACTATAACGTAAGAATGTACTTATACGTATAGGTACTTATTATAGGAAAAATGAAGAAATATAATACTATATAATTTTATTAAGAAATCTTGAAGTCTCGTTCGATATACGCCTAAACCCATCTCGCACGAAGTTTCGTTAAGTGATAAAGAAAGAGAATGGACGAAAGCACGGCAACTGCGAAGATTTTAAAAATATTTATTTCAATTGTCATAACTTTACAGTCTAAGTTTTATAATAACTCGTTAACATTATTTATTTACACGCTACTCACTGATTCTTAAAATAGCCATTTATCTTCCGACACCATAGTAACGGATTGTGCTGGAAAAAATATTGTAGCCAAAATTTTTGTACGAGCGTTTGACAATTTGTAGAGAAAATTTTTTGAGTACTCACAACTATCCAGCGCCATGAATCTGATTACCCAATTGCCGCCATTGTTCATGCTTGTCGTGTATTTAACAGAAACCACATTTCCGTCAGCATTGAATCTCGCGGGATGATCCTAGAAAATGAATATTCAATTTTGTCAAGGTCAATTTGATTATGTTTAAAGAATGGAATACTGTCGTCCAATAGCGTCGCTCCATACCCCTCCACAATAAGTTTCCCGGATGATAGTTTCGCCATCGGATTTAACGTCAAAAATGTCCAGGAAATCAGTATCGCACGTTCCTCGCGATCCTAAATCGAAAATTGGAAAATCCAAAACGACCTTGAATCCTTTCGGAACACTGACTTCCCACGTGCACACGGAATTGTTACGATAAACATTTGGATACAGAGGAGACGTGAACTTTCCACCATAATTGAACAACTTCCCGCCACATCCCGGTCCTAAAATGCGTCCAATTAATAATAAAAAGGACCATTAATTACAGTCTGTTTGCGAAAAGGTCCACTTACCTTTGTCAGTCGTAGTGTAAGTGATATCGTAACTTTCGTAATTGAGATGATTCTGAGACCAAGAATGCAAACTTATCTTATTTCCGGTACTGAAAATAGGATTTGGTATAGTACTACCACAAATGGTTGCCAATAGTTTATCGCCAAAGTTTCCATCGTGAACCTGACAGAGACAAAAAGAAACGTAAACATTCATTCTTTGGTGTTCTTCATTGTCTTCCTTACCTGTAAGGCACTTTGGGTGCAATGCTCGACATCGAACAAGGTAAATTCATTGAAATACATAGAAATCGTATAATTAACTGGAGCTGTTATTGTCATCCAACAATCCGAAAAGTCACTATGGTGAATGCGTCCCTGTTCACGCGTGTAATTACGATTGCACGTGGCTGGACCAACTGCAATCTTGAATCCTTTGTGAGGTCTTTGTTGGGTCGATGCGCTTGTAAAAGTAATTTGAATGTCCTGGCTATTGCTGCAAGAAAATGAAAAGAAGGGACGAGTCGTATTGTTTTTGAAAAAAATAATTGTATGGTTAAACAAGTTTTTTTTTACCTGTAGTAATCGTGCGGTATTGCAGTACCACAATATCTATATGTGGCGGAAGGATGATTATGACCCTAAGATAATAAAATTTGTGCAATTTAATTCGATTGGAAAGATTTGTATAACGAGGTCGATGATTATGAATTGATTTATTAGGTCGATCGTACTCACTAGCTCCATATTGATTTCATGATACTTCTTTCCATTGGATACGAAATCTTCGCCGAGGCCTTCGTTCACGAAATGACTTGTCTTTAAGAATGATAAATTATCAGAGCTTGTTATTTTTACGCGAATCAATCTAATTTCTCGAATCGTTACGTACCGACGAGTCAGAGATTTCTAATTTGTCGCCGCTGCACAAATCCGAATCTTCCATATCGAAATCGATAAAGTGTACTTGAAGTGTTTTCCATTCGTAATCATCTTTATTATGTCGACGTAACGTCCAGCGACATCTGATACCCGGCGCGTACGAATTTGGATAGCCAGGAGACGTGACGTTTTTAGGCCTATTTTTCAAAATGACCAATGGATCTCCGCAAAGTACTGAAATTTCGAAGGATCGTGAAAAGCGTGGAATATGGAAGTGGTATCTTAAAAATTTGGAGAATGGAAAAAAATTCATTTTTCAAAAATCCTTACAATCCGATACAGTTATCGTGGCTGTGAGTCCTCGACCCTCTATAGTGCCATCGGTAACAAGTCTTATATAGAGAGCGTCCGTCGACGAGCTGATAGCCGGAGGAATGACGTTTCCGCAATATTGGCCAATCAATTCTGCCAATGGTCCTGCGCCATCGCGTATCTGTTTTTGAAAAATTCAACAATTTCATTTAACAAAGTATCCATCCCTTTGAGGTAATTTTTGAAAAATATTATTCACGCCATTACTTACCTCAACAAAGTCCCCAGTGCACGGTCCATTCGTATTAACTGCTGAGCCGTTTGTGGCATTTTTCAAATCCATACTGTTGAAAGTGAATTGAAGATTTTTCTGATAAACGCCACGTACTATCCAATGACAATCTAACAAAGATTCGTAAGTCGATCCCTTTTGTGTCTTGAACGTATACGAATTAGTGACATTAATTAATCCGCCACAACCACTTTCAGGTCCATTCATGAATAAAATCTGGAAATTAATAAAATATTCCTGAGACTCGCAGCTTCTCGATTAGATACGAAATAATTTAGAAAGAAAAAAAGAAAAACAATAATCGTCCATACGTTGGCACTAAATCCACCAAAGTGTTTACTGAAATCAGACCGGAAGTGTACAGTCATTCTCTTACTCTCCGATCGAATGACCGGCATGTTGGATGTTAAATTTCCGCAGAAGGTTCCTAATAGCTTTTCATCGAATCCTTCGTAAATCGTGACGTAATCGAACACGCATCTGTAATCGTTTAGAATTTACTGTAAAACACGTACGTAGAAAAACAATACAATTATAAACAAAAAAGAAACAGCTCAATGTTGGACTTTCACCTATTACTGTACTCGAGATGGAATTTTTCAAATCTCAAAACAATAGTTTTTCCTGGAGGAGCAGTTATGTTCCACGTGCACATAAGATCACCGAAATAAGCGTCACCTTCCATCAATGGACTGATAGTTCCTGGTTGCGTAATCTCACCACCGCAATCTGCGTCACGTAATTAAAACCCATCAATTACGCAAGATAGAATTAATTGAAACAAATATTATCCCATTAGAACGATCGAAAGTCCACTTTACCCATTAGATGATACTTGAACTCGAATCCTTTGGCCTGTACGAAACGATCAGTTTGAAAAATGATTTCTATCCTCGACAATGATCTTTGAGTCTGTGGTCCATTTGTACCGCACCAGGTATGCTTTTCCGACATAAACGACTCTTCCTTCTCGATAGTAAGATTATCAAACTGACAATTTAAACCTGTATTTATCAGAAGAAGAAAAAACCTCAATACTGTACACACTGATCGATCATAACGTAATCATCATAATTATTTTTTTTCATTTTAATTCGACATTACCCTCCAGCCGGAAGTCCATAAATTGTACAATGATTTCTTTTTCCGGTGCTACAATCGTGTAGTTGCAGAATAAATTACCGGAATACGTATATGGATATCCCGGTGACGTAATGTACTGGATTTTACCAGTTGCCTCAAAGACGCCACCGCAATTGACGTTCCAGCGAGCGTGAAAACCGTCGCCCTGAATTGCATCGTTAGAACGAAATATGACTTTCATTCTGGTCGACGTGGAATTGAATGGCAATGGCGGATCACGACCGCATACTTTCCCAAGATCAACCCAAGATTCAATTCCCGTTGTTCTGTTAGCGCGCCAATCAAAGACCTGAGTGATTGAATAAAATAATATAATCCAATTCCGGGTGAAGGACGGGTAGTATTAAAAAAAAAAACGTTATACTGTTTTACCTGAACATAGTCGTTTACGCAATTAGTACTTTTTTCCAAATAAAATCGATCGATGAAAACCAATCCAATATGATAGCCGGGATCACCAGTAATTTCCCATATGCACTCGGCGTTATTTGGATACGGACGAGGGAAGCTGTAATATATTAATTAATTAATGATCTTTTCTTTTTAATTTTCATCACGCTTACGAATACTGTACTTCGGAGATGCTAGATCTCTGCTACGATCACGTAATGATCCACCGCAACCACGACTCAGCGCCTCCAATCTGAACTTGAAATCACTTGTAGCCTCTGTCGCGTAATATTCAATCCAGAGTTCGTTACGTTGCGACGTCAGATTCGTGAATTCGCTCAAGCTCCCACAAATTTTGCGCATTTGCGCAGACAGAGGTCCGCCATTTCTGTGACGTATTCGCGAATAAGTATGAGCAATGAAGATTTCTTGAAATCAATCTATCGCAATGTTACTACCGAAGATACTTTACCTGACCACTATGTAATTATTGTCGCAGCTACCAAGATTCAGTCGTTCGAAAGACATGCTAATTGTTTCTCCATTATCTGGATAATTAGCGTGCCAGGCACATTCTATTGGATAACTAAGATTCCTTGGTGCTTCGACAGAATCAGATGGACCACCCAATACCCCACCACAGTTGTGCCACTTGTATTTAATATTGAATCCAACGCGTCTATCGGCGGCAAATTGATCTCTCTTGACAACCTAAAAATTAATTTATGATAATTAACGTATTTCTTTTAATCATTAAATTATTATATTGTAATTTACATTACCGTCACAGTATTAATTAACGACGGACTTCGAGCTCTGATTGGCTCAGTCATGTTTCCGCAGATGTAGGCAATGGGCTTTTTTGTATCTAAATAAATTATTTTTTAAATACCTTAATTCCTTATGCTAATCGTCAAGTTCTATTAGAGATCATTGATCGTGCTTACCAGCTAAAATGACGTTTGATAAGATACGTTGACAGAAATGACTGCCTATTTCATTACTTCCTACACTTCCAGTTACGGCTATTGCCAAAGTCTTTTCGCGTAAATGATTCGGATCCAAAGTATCATTCGGTGCTCTAAGCGTCCATTTGCAATATAATGATGTTCCATTGTAAAGATCTTCGCTTGGATTTCTTAAAGTTCCCTCGGAATTGGTTATCGCTCCTCCGCAAGCTGAGTACGCCGTATGATTTTATAGATCAATTTTTTTAAGGCAATTTTATTGTAATAAATTTTCAAAAATTCCAAAAAAACTTAAATAAACTTACGAGCTGGAGCGACGACGTTATATTCAGCTTTGAGGCCTCGTAGATTTTCATCTATGGACCAATAGGATATCATCATGGTATTACTCGAACTTGATATTCGTCTTAGAGTATCGCCCGGTCTCAAGAACACTATACGAGATTTATACGAAAAGTCGTTGTAAAACTGAAATAATAAAAAGAAACGAATGATAACGTTCATTTTGAAAAAAAAAGAATAAATAACAAATTACCATAATCTGTTGACCAAACTTAGTTACTGGTGTTGCGGTCATTTCCAAATCCAAAATATTCACCACTATGTGATAACCTTCGGGCGCAGTGATAGTCCAAAAACAATATCTGAAAAATATATTAGATATTAATTGCATAATTTAATGGAAAATATTGTTATATTTTCAGTTTTAAATATTCACCTTCCGGCCAATTTGCTATTTGGATATCCGGGTGATTGGAATGTACCATGCATTCCCGTTAGCTGGCCTCCGCAAACTTTTGAAAATTCAATTTTTTCATTGATACGTCGTAAACGATATATGATAATAAGGTAAACGTCCCAATACCGAATCCCTGTACCAGTTTCCGGGCATTTATAGAAAACTGTATTTCCATCTCTCTCGTACACGTTGTGGATCTCAATAGTGGTACAGGGTATTGAGTAGAGGGACGTTTACCTCAATTGAACAATATTTAACGAACCTTCCGGGCTAGATGTGAAATTCAAACTGAACCCTCTGTAAGGAACATTACTGGTCCTATTGCTCTCGAACGTAATCAGGACATGATTTGACGTCGATTGAATAACATCAGGCTTGGTGCTGCCGCAATATTTTCCAATTTGACGCACTTGCAAAATTATTGAAAAAAATAAATAATCGAGTCAGAGTCGAGTTATGGAAAAGTTCAAGAAACTGATATGATGGAATTACATTTAAAAAACGTATATATATATAACAAAGGGAATGACCTGAGCTCTCGAGCTTTGAAAAATCTCACGCAATCTGATAAGAAAATCAGGTTGAAACAAATATTTGCAAAGTGCAACTTGCAAATATCTGCATTTCTCACTGCCAAGATACTCGTGAATTATGATGCGCTTATGGAGTTAGATGTTAGCGAGATGCGTTTCAGATTGTGCGCGATGCAGGAAGATAATGTAAAATTATTTTTTTTTTCACGCGCGTTATAAACAATAGGAGCTAACATAGGGCATCTTGTATTTTTTGATAAGTTAAATTGTACGGGAAAGTTAATTATTCTTTTGGATATTATCGTGTCTCGGAAGTTTCATTTTCTTTTGCAATAAAGAATTGTCATCACTTAAAGTTTTTCCTGACGTAAACTTAATAAACTTCCTGAAAATTTGCATAAAGTTCGTTGCATCAAGTGCGTCATGGATTTAAGTGACCTCTGAACATGAGGAAAATGCTTGAATTGTGGCGAGCACATGCGTCTCTTGAATTCCGAGCAAGAATAAAGATACGAATGTCTGTCTTGACGCTTGAGGAAGAAAAGGTGACGGAATGTTGTGTTTACTGGAAGATTTGAGTTACGAGTCTCTTATAAAGGACATGAACGTTACACGAGTTGTCTAGTATCATTGGAGCTTTTGCGGTGCGAAGATATCAAAAGTAAATATAAAGAAAGAAGAGGAAAAATTAAAAGAACATTTTGATTAACATTTATTGCTATTATTATTGTCGACGTAAAGTTCTCTTGAATTTTTTTTAACTATGCGGTAAGCATTGCTACTAGATGACACTTGAGTCAAGAAATTTGGAAAAATTCTTTGGTTTTAATTAACTTGAATAAACATTTTTTTTAGTTTTTGGACGTTCGTTACGGTACTTATAGTCGTGGCACTGGTGATTACCGATGTTTCGGCTAAAAAATCTAATCGGGACAGTCGGACGGCTAAAAGTGGAAAGCAGAAGCAGAATGATTTTCATGAAAGTCGTCAGAAAGAGTGAGTTTATATTTTTCTTTTCGTTATTTTGCTGTTCGGGTAAAAAGTTGCATTTTGTATTGGTTTTGTGTGTATTACGTAGAGAACGAGTCAATGACGTTTTGACAAGCGAAAAGAAAGCGAAGCAGATGCTCAATTCGAAAGACAGAAAGAGACGTTCGATCGATGAGGAAATACCGAAGTACGAGAGTAAAGAATATGTAGCTGTTAGAAAAAATACAAAATCACACAAAGATAAACAGCAAACTACAGCGGAAATGGAGGTCGAGCAGGTTAACCACAAATCTGGAAAAAGTAAGAGAGAAACACACAAGAAATCTGGAAAAGTCGACGAACTACGAAAGTCCAAGGAGATTGTGGAGGATACTGTGGGTAGCACTGAAGATTATGTACCAAATGGCAAGAAATCTGTGGTAAAGGAAAATTTGGAAAAACCCTCAAAAACTGGCAAGCGCGATGCTCGAGTAGAGGAACAGAACGTGCGTTCGAGTTTTAAGAAGGATGAGAAAAAAAGTGAAAAATCTAAAGTTGCCAAAAAGGAGAAAATCACGAAGGTCGAGGAAGCAGCCATTGTGGAAACTGAAAATGTGTTGGAAAAAATGAAAAGCAAAAACATTGAAGAAAGTCCATGCGTGGAAGGTGATTCTACGTGTAATGATGATTCCTTGACAAAGGAGGACGTAGAGGTTAAAGATTCCAAAAAATGCACTTGCAACGAGGATGTTGCGCAAGAAAGTATCGAGAAGGATGAGGTGGAACAAGAAGAAACAGAAGAATTGGAGAGTTGTAGAAAAAGCAGAAAATCCAAAAGCGATAAATACGCTGAAAAGACGCAAAAGGAAAATTGCAAGTCGCATTAAAAAAGAAGATAAATAAATATTTACAAGAATAAGAAGTATTCTCGAATCTTAATGTAATTAGCAGTATCGCTTTTATTCGTTATCACGAACTAAAGAGGTCCTCTATATTTATATAAAATTTCTTTCCTATTCATGCATTGGAATTGATAATGTAATACAAAATTTTATCTTGCATCATTGTTCATTGGCTAATGTACAAAATGCGGAAAAAGGAATAACACGAATTTTTTAACAAACCAAAATGATTTTGTTTTTTTAATATCCATATGAAACTGTATCGATAATCAATAATGTACTTACGACTATTATTGAAACGTAATTCCTCATTAATTTCAACGTAATCCGTCATATCGCAGGGATAGTAATGCGGCAAGTTAATATCTTGGAAATTCAACTTCAAAATGTGACCTTCGGGTCGATCGATGGCCCACAAGCAACGTTGATCTTTACCATAACCATTCGGATAATTAGGTGAAGTTATGACACCCCTTGCGTCACGAATTAATCCACCGCATACTTCTGCAACAGCCATTTTTTTGGTGAAAATACAACTATTGATCCCGTGAACAAAAAACAAATTGATATACTTTTTAAAAAACTCACCCCCACTGGTCACGTAAGCCTTGAACCCATTTTTCGGATCTGGAAGCTCAGTGTAGAAATGAACGTATAAACTATTTCTGGTCGTCGTGATACTGCTGGGTGCCACGTCTCTGCAAAAGCGACCTAACAGCTTAGAAATTTCGGTTCCGCCGTCTCGAATCTCCACGTACTCTTTTTCACAGCTGAAAAAAAATTGCGTCATGTAGAATAATTGTGTTTTAAAGTATAACAAAACAATTCAAAACCGCAACGGTATATGGATGACATTATGAAATTTTCAATAATGTAAATAACTTACCCTGCGCTGTAGGACAGATCAAATCTACTTTCAAAATGAATAGCAAGACGTCCGCCAGCCGGTGCCAAAAATGTCCAGAAACATTCGGAAAATGGCGGTGGGATATTTGGATAATTCGGTGATGATATCTCATAGTGATTTTGATCCTTTGACATGATGACTCTCTCGCCGCAATCCATTCCAACCTCTCTGTGTGTAGGAAAAAAGAAATTTAATAAACAATTAAAGTGAAATAATTATCTAATTAAAGTTAAGTAGGCACAAACTTGTAAGTCAGCTTGAATCTTGAAGTCAGACGAATTCCTTTGAATTTCACATATAACTGGTGTCCAGTTGTTTGTAGAGGCGATGGTGGATCATGTCCACAATATTTTCCATTGCCCAAAATCGGTGACATTTCCGATCCACCATTCTTCAACTGCAAAGATTAATAAAATATTATCAATCTATGAATGATTGAATATTTCAAAAAAAGAATTGTCACAGTTACCATCAAAAAGTTATCTCCACAGACTCCTTCGCTCTTAGTATCAGCGGATATTTCATCAATAGTAACTTCTATTGTTCTTCCTGGTCTGACAGTGACATTCCATTGACAGAAAATTAACCACATACGATCACGACCACTGACAGTTGAATTATTGACCTCGATGACACCATTGGGTGCAGTTAACGCACCACCGCACTCTGTCAATGAATAAAATTAAAAAAATGCAGATTCCATTTGAAAAAATTTTTTAAAAAGTACTAAATTTACCTTCATACACAATCGCGTGGAATCCAGTTTTATTATAATAAACATCAGACACGAATTGAACCTTCATCAGATTTGTACCAGAAATTCGAACACTGGTACTATTTTTCAAGCAATATCTATCTAGCAAGGACCAATCGCCATTTGAAGAAACTTCGCCATTCGCTGTGTAAACAGCAACGTAATCATCTACGCAGGGAACACTTTCTTCGAGATCCATATAATCGAATCTCAAAGTCAAATGCGTTCCCGGTCGACTTTCGAAAATCCAATTACATTCGAGATTCCAATCATATCCATTTGGATAACCCGGAGAATTGAAATTATATTTTGTTTTGTTTGGACCAGAAAACGTAATCATTTCCGAGCAATTGGACACTGCAATGAAAATAATGGTATTATTTTTACTTTTTAACATTAACATTATTATTCATTAAATCTACAGGATCCACTTACGTTGCGCAGTCGTGAGCTCTTCTGTCAATGAATTTTTGGCTACCTGAAGCCATTCGAGAAGGAACCAATTTCCTAGGTGGAAATAGTCATTGGATAATTTCATATAAACCATATTATTGGTAGTGGTTACGGGATCTGGTAATGACGTGCCGCACGTGCGTAATAACTCTGGAGCGCTGCTATCGTATCCATCGTAAATCTATAAAAGATAAAAATCATCATTTCGTAAATATTTTTGTAATATTTCTTTGTAATATTTTACATTAAATAACCAAATAATTACCACAAACTCAGCATCGCAATCAAGTGAATATTTTTCCACGTGAAAGTCAAGGAAGTTGATTCTAATAGCATATCCATACTCCACGGTAACTCGCCAGGAATGTTCTCCCATCTTTTTGTAAGGCCTTGGATACATCGGAGAAGAAATCTGTCCAGTTGGTCCACTGAGATCATTACCGTGTAACAAACTGTACTCGCCAAGAAATCCTTTATTGTAGCCAATTTCATCGCTTCGAAATTTAATCCAAAGACTCGTATTCGCCACGAGACTCGGATGACCCGTGCCGCACCAGAGACCAAGTATCCTGCCGACGCCATTGTTTTCGCGCACCTCCAAAAAGTCCAAATCGCAATTATCACTTTGCCCAA
Source organism: Pachycephus smyrnensis (assembly GCA_030142225.1). Lineage (NCBI taxonomy): Eukaryota > Metazoa > Arthropoda > Insecta > Hymenoptera > Cephidae > Pachycephus > Pachycephus smyrnensis. The sequence goes on along the minus strand of JARQST010000338.1, from coordinate 1,003,956 downwards.
GGTCAAAGTCATTGAGATTCAAACTAATTCGATTTCCTGGCGAAGTATGAAGGACCCAAACGCACTCCGCGTTCCTTGGATAATTGTTTGGAAATCCTGGTGACGTTATCGTGCCATGCTCGGACGTATAGTTACCACCGCAAGCTTAAAAAAAGAATCATCATCATTCAACCGTACTATCACATTTTTTTTACTGTAATTAGAACATTTTTAAAACCTGTATCGATCACGGAGTAAGAAGCGGAAAAATAATTATGAACATATCCAATCGTCGATACCAAATGTATAGTCAGTGCGTTTCCTTGACTGATGATTGGTGGCGGTACTTTGGTATCACACCATGTACCCAGAAGTGGTCCATCTACAGAATCACCTTCGTACACTTGAATGTTATTGTATTCGCATTCATCAATGCGAATCAGCTCCATATTTGTAAACGTCAATGTCACGTGATCGCCTGAAAATGACAGATCATTAACCCTTTGACTGCGGCGCGATATTCTCATGACTAAATTTACTGACATGACCAAATATACTGGTAGTTAAATAGTAAAAAATAATCACTTCGCAGTTAAATAGTAAAAAAATAATCACTACCGATGATCCGATAATAAAGAATTAAACTTTACCAGGATTCTTAGCTATGATGTGCCACGTGCAATTTGGCTGTTCCAATAAGCCTACTGTTTCGGACGTTGTTATTACACCTTGATCGTCCGTCACTATTCTTGCACCACAAGCAGTCGTGTACAATGCTTTGAAACCTTTTGACGATATTAATCTGTCACTTTCCATTAGGACTAGCATTTCGTTACTGGACGATACGTAAGACGGTGGCAATTGATTTCCACAATGATTACCAAGCACCGGAGAATCGGTAGTAGCTCCATCGAATATCTGTACGATTAAAAGAAAAAAGAGAGAAAAAAATTTGTAAATACTACAGGACTGACAATTAAAAAAAAAAGTGAATTTTCTACCTTGATGTAATCGTCCTTGCAGTTTCTCGTATTTTCAAAATCAAAATCAAGGAAAGTCAAGTTCACTAGATGATTAACGTCCTCCTGAATGAGCCACTCGCAGTGCTGCCTAGGCGGATAATTATTCGGATAATTAACCGAATGAATGACACCACTCTGACCCGTGAATCTTCCGCCACATTGAATATCGACCACCCTGTATCTCGCTTTGAAGCCACGTCCGGCGTATGAGATATCGGAATGAAATTTCATAAACATTTTATTCCCGGTACTGGTGTAAACAATCGATCTGTCACTGTGACAGAATTCGGCAATCTGCGGTGCCGTTTCGTCGCCGCCATTGTAAAGCTGTATCTTGTCGAAGGAGCACGCTTGCGACTTCTCCGTCTCAACCTCGAGGAAGGTGATCTCGATACTGTGCAACTGATCAACCTCGATCAACCATTCGCAGTCAATATTTTCTGGATAGGTATTTGGATATCCCGGTGACGTAATGGTTCCAAACGGTTTGTTCAAATGTCCACCACACCCTTCAACGGCCCACTCCAACCGGAAGCCGTTGTAAGCGAAGAAGCTGTCGGTGATGAAGTTGATGAACACCTGATGTTGAGTGGAGGTGATGACCCGTGGTATTTTATCGGCACGACAATATCTTCCGATTTCTCTATGAGGCTCGTCGTATTCGCCTTCTTTGATTTCGACCCGATCGTAAGGGCAAGAATTGTCGGCCGATTCCTCCAAGTGAAAATCGAAAAAGGTTATGTTCACTTTGTTTCCAATCGGTGCGTCGATTCTCCAGGTGCAATTGGCTGAGTGGGGATACTTGTTGGGATAATTTGGCGACTCGATAACACCGTAGAAACCACGTACCGTATTGTGGCATACTGTTGATAATATATTATATAGATTAATTTCTCCATGGTTAATCGTTATTATTTAATTGTTTATCATTTATTTTAATTTACACTTACCAGCCTTGTACTTGATGAAGAATCCTCGAGCGTTCGCCGAATAATCAGTACGGAACTTGACGCTCATTGTGTTTGACTTTGAATCGATCACTGTGGGATGCGTCGTTCCACAGTAACGGCCTAAACTCTTTCCTTGACGTTCGGTACCATCGAATATCTCGATGTAATCGAATCTGCAGCTGGCATGATTTTCCAATTCGAAATCTACTATGATCAGCTGGACGACGCTACCTTCGGAAACTGTTATCTTCCAAATGCAATCTGTACTTCTTTGATACGGCTGAGGATAATAAGGCGAAGCGAACTCTCCGCTTGACGCTGTGAATTCTCCGCCGCATCCTGGATATTAATTAACGTACGAGGATGAGTATTATTATTATTTATATATTGATAGGTGGTATTTATTGAAGATGAAAAAAAATGGAGGGTATCGTATATATTTGACAATTACCCGTAGTCGCACTGTCCCATTCTATACTGAAACCTTGCCTGGTCAACGAACTGTCTGATACAAATTTGAGATAAAGCTGATTACTGAAACTTGTGATCTCATTGGGTATAGTGTCTCCGCAGTATTTTCCAAGAACTGGAGAACTCTCGGATCCGCCGTTTCTGAAGGGAAAAAAAATATGATTTTGGTATCGCGAAGAGTGTCAGTAAATCTACGTAGACTACATATGTATTATTGTTATTCACCTGATTTCCAAGTAATCAAAGTAACACGTCGAATGTTTCTCCAAATCAAAAGTCGTTGGCTTCAGTGTAATTTGCTTTCTGTTTGGCACTTCGATTATCCAGACGCATTCTTTGCTCGATGGATAATTGCTTGGATAGTTTGGCGTTCTTATCACTCCGTTCGAACTGTAGTAATGCCCGCCGCATACTTTGGTGGCGTCCAGGAATACGTACGAGGCGACAAATCCATCTTTCGTGATGGACGAGTCAGAATGGAAAATAATAGTCATCGTTCGTTCTTGAGTTACCAGCATAGGTGGAGTAGAAGAACCGCAAAATCTGTAATCATATAAAAATTTATAATTTATACAATATCAAGTAACGGACAAGTGAATTCCATTGTGCAGGTCACGTACCTTCCCATGAGATATGGTTCATCCGAATCCGATGCATTTTGAAATACTGAAACATAATCATTCGCGCAATTTGGATGATACTCCAAACTGAATGATGACCACATAAGTTGAACCACGTGCCCAACCGGAGCTTGAATCACCCACGTGCAGTCTTCGTCGTTTGCATGAGTCCCACCTTCGTTTGGGGTCTGAATGACTCCAGTCGCTGCTTTGTAAATACCTCCGCATCCTAAGAATAAAATAATCATGTCACAGTTCACGTAGGAACAAAGAAAAAATGTATGAAAATTTTTAAGTTACTTTGATCGATGGTCCTGTAGCTGGCGTTGAATCCTTTATTGTGAATAGTGGAGTCGGTTACGAATTTCAGATACATGTAATTGTGAGTCGAGTAAATTGGCGAATCAGGTATCTCGTCTTCGTCGCCACAGTATTTTCCAATCAGAGTTGCATTTTCATTATCGCCGTCGTGAATTTCCAAATAGTCAAAATAACATCCAGCATAGAGGGTGAGTTCGATGTCCATGTCGTGTATCGTAAGAGCTATGGATTTTCCAGGCGGTTGAACAATCTCGTAGATGCAAGTTTTCGAGGCCGGATAAGAATTTGGATAATACGGCGATTTTAGAATTCCCGTTGGTTCCGTAAATTTACCCCCGCATATCGTGTCGTATTTCAAACGGAAACCTTCTCCGTTGATACTCCAATCCGATTTGAATCTTATCAGAACTACATTGGTATCTGTTGTAATCGAATGCGGCAAAGTATCGCCGCAGTATCGACCAATTAAAGGATCGTCTCTGGTATCGCCTTGAAAAATCTTAAAAAAGAATATAATCCAATGATAACGTTCGTAAGATACAATTATAATTATATCAATGAATATTTATCGTATAATTCTTTTTTTTAAATCGTCAATTCCATTCACCTCTACGAAATCAAATCTGCAATTTCGCGAATATTCCAGATCAAATGTTATCCACGTGATCTTGATACGTTCTCCCTGCGGAAGCTGTATCTTCCAATCGCAAATCATATCAGACTCATAACGCGAATCGTGACCTGGTGATGAAATTTCACCTGTAGCCGACGTATACACTCCACCGCATCCTGGTGCACCTGAGATAAAAAGAAGAAAATAAAATCTACCCTTGTACCCTATATCGATCTCGATTAAAGCTTACCCTCGATACTGGAAAACGTAATCTGAAATCCATTATCTTGCACAGTAGCATCCGAATGGAAATGAAGAGTCGCCACATTTTCATTGGTAATCAGTGCAGGTGGTATTGTGTGATTACAATATTTTCCAAGTAATTTCGTATCGTCCATACCATCTATAATCTTTGAAGATAATTACAGATAATATTAATATAACCTATCCTCAAGATAATCATCTATCCCTATACTCACTTCGAGATAATCCTTTTCGCACGTGGGATGTTCCTGGATCATTATGGTGAAGAAATGAAACTGAATTCTTCTTCCAGGATTGACGATGACCTTCCAATAACAATCCCTATTGGGCGGATACTTCCCTGGTGATCCTGGAGACTTGATTGATCCAAATTCCGCGCGTATTTCCTCGCCGCAAACCGGTTCTATTGCGTTCCATTCCAAGGTGAATCCGCTATGAGAAACGGAACTGTCGGAACGGAACCACAGATACAGTGCATTATGGGTAGAGATGATATTTCCGCCATGAGGTAAATTGTTGCCGCAGTAACGTCCTATTGGATGATAGGCAGCAGTTCGGCCGTCGTGTATCTATTAAATAATATATTGTATAAATTATTTGTTTATAATTAACATAAAAATACATTATAAATCTTGGATATCTCATACCTGAAGAAAATCGTACATGCACTCCACGGATGGTTCCAAGTCGAATGCGGTGAAGGTCACGTTAAGGACTAAGGAATGATTGGCCAGAAGAACCCAAGCGCAGCTGTGCGATGGCTGATAAACGTTATCGTTCACAGGGAATCGTAATGTACCGGAAGGATCGCGCAGGAGTCCTCCGCAACTTTGTCGTGGATTTTCGCATCGCGGTCCTGAGAAACTCGTCGTGCAGACACAAGTCTCGGTTCCTGCGTGGGAGATACCGCAAGTGCCGCCATTTTTGCAAGGATTCGGATTACACAATTCTACCGTGGCATCGCATGTTTTTCCTGGAGGATACAAATTTTATTAACGATACTCGAAACTGTCGTTATGTAATATGATTTTTTTTTTATTCCACTAGAACATTACCGGTAAATCCAGGAATACATCTGCAGACGTAATCATGGAATCCACGAGGAGAACAAGTGCCGTGAACGCAAGGATTGCTGGAACATGCCGTGACGACGTCCAATTCTGCGGAACCTGGTAGGCAACCTCGAGGACCTATTCCATTTCCGTGATATCCTGCAGGACATCGGCATCCTACAGGATATTCCAAATTCGTAGGGGATTCGATGCACGTGGCTAATGGATGACAGCCGCCATTGTTGGCACATGCACCAGCAAACGTACATGTTATTCCATCTCCTCTGTATCCCGAAGGACAGGAACCGCAAATCCTGGAACCCTAAAAAACCGGAAGTCCAGGACGTTGTTGAAAAATTTTTAATGTCTTTTTTTCAAAAAATTAATTATTTTTATAACGCTCTTTACCATGGTGTTAATACATTGCACGCGAGGTGTAACACTGCAACCGCCATTGTTAGTGGCGCATTCGTCAATATCCGCACAGTAGTGACCATTTCCGGTATAACCAGCAGGACATGCACCGCAATAAAATGTGCCAGGAACGTTAATGCATGGTACAGGTGGATTCACAGAGCATGCTGGTCTATTTCCGTTACATTCATTAACATCCTTTATGCAGACTGGACTAGTCCCATCGGATTCCCATCCCTGTTTTTGAAAAATTTTTCAATGAGGTAATAATGAATGATTTCATTTTTTTTATATAAATTATCATTCTCTTCGCGACGATAAAACTTACTTGATCGCATATGCACGTGTAGCCAAGTGGAGTTCCGGGTTTGTTAACGCAGACGCCATGGCCGCATATTTCATTAGAATTTTGAATATTGCAATCATTCGTCTTTTTCGTACAATGTAAACCGTACCAGCCTGGTGCACAAATGCATCTAAAATATAAACAAATGTTGAGCTAATTGTTATCATAAAAAATGTCACCTCACTCAAAAACAAAACTTACTGGTACGTTCCAGGTAAATTATTACAGGTAGCTCCATTTTGACAACCCAAATCAGTCCCAGCAAAATTCGCACACTCGTTGACGTCATTTGCACACACTGGTCCCTATTGATATATATATATATATATATAAGTTCATAATGAAAATAGTCCAGTATGAAGGGTGGGAGCAGGGTGGGTGGAGCAGTACCTACCTCCCAATTTGATGGACAGTGACATCGAAAACCATCGTAGATATTTTCGCAAGTGCCGCCATTTTGACAAGGATTGCTAGTACACTCATCGGCGTTAAGTTTGTCCTCCAAAGTTCGAACTCTCATCGTCAAAGTTCGTAACTTAAAGAAATATATTATAAATATTATATTATATTATAATATTATAAATATTACGCAAAAATTATTTCTAAACAAATGATTATTGAAGGTAAAAATATTGTCACCCACCTGAACCATCAGGTTGCGAATACGAGTTCTGGCTACGGGATCGTTCGAGAATGGCTGAAAATGCAAAAGTTCAGCTACAGATAATTCCCAAAGTAATATAACAGAGAAAACTTGAAAAACTTACTCTACTTCCCGGCCGCCTTCCTGAAGTTCTGGAAGCATTAGCCACCGAAGAGCCACCAAGTTCCAGCATATTTATGCGACTTATCAAACCGGAAGAACCCTCCACGACATCCGAAAGTCTTCTCAGCTTGGAATCCATATCCACCATAAGATCCGATTTCCATCTTTCGACGATTTCCGACGCGTGGCGCGCCTAATCATTGTAACAATAACAATATCCAGTTATCGTATAAAAAAATATAATCAATTATCACTGAACTTACGCTTGTAGCTACGTGTACTAAATTAATCCCGTTAACATTAACGTATCCGTTTCCTAATGTTTTTAGTGTGATATTTCTATCCTTGGCACTTGATATACAAAGATGGCCGTCTTGAGATTCCAGCACGGGCCTAAAACGAATGAAAATAATAATTACGTACTTTCTATGTACACTTACAAGTGCCTAAGCACAATTTATAACATTAAACTAATAACAAGTCACTTTCTGCACTTTGTGAACTAATTAGTATAACTTATTAACAAGTTTAATTCACACCTTTCGTCCATCCAGGCCGCGCACAATCCCGCGCAAAGAAACACGAGACACGTGACTCTCCGTGCACTCATTGTGAAGTTATAATAAATGCTGTTAATTATTTTTCGACATTTTAATTAATTAATAAGAGCAGATCATAACCGATGGAATGATCTCAACTGACTGAGGTACCAGCTAACGAGCTCGTTGATTAATTATCGTAAAGTGGGCGTACTCAATGGAGATATGGAAGTCCACCCAATATCGAATTACTTTAAGTTTTCCAACAATCATTTACGCATGACTTCGTGTAATCTATACGATGGAAATGGAATCCGCATTATTTAGAAATTCTTCCAAAAACATTTTTCAGTAACAACGATAGGTTTTTTTTTTAAGAAAAAGGTTTTTTTAATATAAAATATTTCGATAATATTCAACTATATTTTTCTTACGCTACCTCAGATATATTAATGACGTTGCATGACGAAGATTGCTCGTCGATATATCGTTATAAAATACTGACAGACCCGTTCAGGCTTATCTAGATAGAAAAGATATGCTAAAGTCTCTAAAGTATTATAGCTATAATGTTAAAGCTTTACTGTCAAGCAGTATACAGGTAATATCAGGTCGAGCTCCTGTTAATATGGCGAGTTGTAGTGATCAGAGTCTACAATAAGTCAGACAGTGGGCGAATAGTGACACAGCCTGACACGCTGTCCCATCGGAAAAAAACTACAGCCATGGTAAGTTGGTTAATTATTAACAGCAAGTATTTTTATCTATTATATTAAAATAGAAAAAATGCATTATTTTTTACTGAAAATACTTTATTTACCGCACAACGTATTTTTATTTATAATATAAAGAAGACAAGACTTTCGTACTATCGTCCAAAGCCTTTTGAATTTCATCAACTTTTAAGGGTTAACAATGATTTTATTTGCGGGAATATTATCTGATTATATTTTTATAATCTTTATTCTAATATATTACGATAACTTTGTTGTGATAACAGATCTTGATCTTATTGACATCGGGTTACGTAAAACCGAGTAATTTAATTTTGAATGACTCGTTAAGATAATAGATCTGTTATTTACAACTTGACCTGAAATTAGTGTCGTGCACGATGATTTGGATGATAATCATTTGTTTTTTAGTATCTTACTAATTTTTGTTAGGTTTGACTAGCCTTTGTAATTTTAATTAACAGTTGTCAGCAACGATTATTCAAATGTTCAGTGATATATATATATATATAAATATAAAAGTGACAAAGTTCATAACAACAATCAATATCTGTTCGCATGATACATGCACGTGAGCTATATTTCAAAGTTTGTTGTCTTTTTGGGTCAGGCATATATATATATACGTAACGTACTACATGCAGTAATGTCATTACTTAGGGATGATCGATCAAATAATACATTAAACTCTTTTGTAGTCCACATGAATAGAGCATCAATGCAGCATGGGCGTGATAAAATGTTTAATCATTATTTCCATTAAAAATTTCCAGTACCGCATTAACAATGATTTTCCAATAAATTACCGATAGCCTGAAAAAATTTCAGGAAACGAACTGAGTTGTCTTTGAAATTTCGTAAAACGAAACAAAGTCAAAATCAAAGTAGAGTATCATCTTTGTAGCAATAATTAAAAGTTTACGTAAGAATTTCCACGATTCTCCCCATAAATAACCACGTCGACCAACGACTGTAAATAGCGTCCTCGTTTATTGTAATTATAAAAATTCTAGAAAATCATTTGAATATCAAACGTGTACGCGTTGCAGTCGTAATTCGATCAAGCTGCTATGGTTACAGCGCGACAACCTTCCAAATCGATTGATACTGTCCTATAGTGAGGAGGAAAGAGACTTTATTCACAGAAGTTACGATATATTGCACATTAATATTGCGCAAACCCAGCACCGACGACCAGGCTACAGCAATGGCTCTTTTAGAAAATTTCTTTTTTCTTTTAATAATTAAGGAAATAATATGGGTCAAGGTGGACCTTGTCTATACCTGACCCTTATCGATGGCTGCATTTATTATAATAGCTTTACGTAATATCGACTTACCTTACCAGTCACTGTCCAGCTACTGGACATGTAGGCGACCAATACCATGGTTTAGTCTTGTACTTAAAAGAAGCGGGAAAATTAAATAACGCGTAGTAAAATTGTGCGATTGAAAAAAAAAAGGATAAACATGGCTAAAAAGGTACCGAGTGCTTCTCGAAAATTCGTCTTATCGCTGGTACGATAAGAGGGATGTTTTAATGGGATGAACGTTGAGATGATAAATTTTTTGTGCTTCTGTTCAGCGAGAATGCTTATCCATACATATCGGCCAGGCTGGCGTTCAGATGGGAAACGCCTGCTGGGAACTTTATTGTCTGGAGCATGGAATTCATCCAGATGGTCAGATGCCCAGTGACACGACTGTAGGATACGGGGATGATTCTTTCAATACATTTTTCTCCGAGACCAGCTCTGGGAAACACGTGCCCAGGGCCGTGTTTGTGGATTTGGAGCCCACTGTCGTTGGCGAGTGTCGAATTGTTGTTATTTGAATTAATGAAAATTGAGGGTGGAATTAATTGGGTTTAATTATTGCAGACGAAGTTCGTACGGGAACTTATAAACAATTGTTTCATCCTGAACAATTGATCACGGGAAAAGAAGATGCAGCTAATAATTATGCCAGAGGACATTATACCATAGGTTGGTAATTAAAGGAATGGGTTATTAAAATTGTCATTTCTTTATTTGGATTATTGGTTATTAATAGAGTGAGTTAGGGTTGCCGTGATACTTTTAAGAGAATTTTGTATTTTTAGGTAAAGAGATCGTGGATCTTACTCTTGATCGGATTCGAAAGATCGCTGAGCAGTGCAAGGGACTTCAAGGATTTTTGATTTTTCACTCGTTCGGTGGGGGAACTGGATCGGGATTTTCTAGTTTATTAATGGAAAGATTATCCGTTGATTATGCAAAAAAGAGTAAATTAACATTCAGCATTTATCCGGCGCCTCAGGTACTTTGGACATTTTTTAACGGTTTTTAGAATTTATTTATCGCAGGTTTACGTTCTTTATTCGTTATTCAGGTTTCTACAGCTGTCGTTGAGCCGTACAATGCGATCCTTTATACTCATCCAACTCTGGAACACTGTGAAGTGGCCTTCATAGTGGACAATCAGGTTGGTTATATTATTTTAATTAAATACTATCACGATAATTGATATAAATAATTATTATATTCCTTTCAGGCAATCTACGAACTGTGCAGAAGAAATTTGAATATCGACAGACCAACTTATACTAATCTTAACCGTCTCATTGGTCAGATAGTTTCTTCCATCACAGCCAGCTTACGTTTTGACGGAGCGCTCAACGTCGACCTAACGGAATTCCAAACGAATTTGGTTCCTTATCCACGAATACATTTTCCTCTGGTAGAATTTATTTATAAAAATTATTCCAACACAAGACCATAAAACGTTAAATATTATTATTAATACCTATCATCCTCAGGCAACCTACGCACCGGTTCTGTCAGCAGCCAAAGCTGGTCACGAGCGAATCACAGTATCGGAAATTACAAGTTCTTGTTTCGAGCCAAATCACCAAATGGTCAACTGTGATCCAAGACGTGGAAAATATATGGCTGTTTGTATGCTATACAGAGGTGACGTAGTACCAAAAGACGTGAACGCCGCCATTGCTATGATTAAGAAACAAAAACACGTACAGTTCGTAGAATGGTGTCCGACTGGTTTTAAGGTGATTAAATTTCCAGTTTCTAGTTAAATTTTGAGAATTTCTTTAATTAAACGTTTTATTCATTTACCTTCATTAGGTTGGTATTAATTATCAGCCACCTACTGTCGTTCCTGGTGGCGATTTGGCCAGAGTCGAAAGAGCTGTCTGTTGTCTTTGCAACACGACGGCCATTGTTGAAGCTTGGGCCAGGATCGATCACAAATTTGATCTCATGTATGCAAAGCGAGCATTTGTTCATTGGTGAGTAATTTGATCCCTAATGAAATAAATGATAGTGCTTCGATTGATCGTACAATTGTTTGATCTAAGGTTTGTTGGAGAAGGTATGGAGGAAGGTGAGTTTTCTGAAGCTAGAGAAGATCTCGCGGCTCTTGAATTAGATTATCGTGAAGTTCAGGAAGACGCTACTAATACGGAAGATGAGGACGATGGATATTAGATATTAGAAAAATTTACTTTCTTCATTTTCTCCCCTTACTCATGACTCAATCGGATTATTCAAGTCATAATTAATACTCATGAAACGTAGGTCGTATCATAGGAAGCATATTCGATTAATAATTTTAGATCGTATATCATTAATGACGTCACAAATGCGTCGTCAATATCATAATTAATATACTAATATTTATATGTACTTCCTATTTATATTTATTGATATTCCGCAATACCTAAAGTTTCTATATTATCACTGTTTTAGGATAAGTAATACTATTTAAATTTAAATCAATTGCATACGCAATAAATATTCAATAGTTGCAGTAAGCTGAACAAAGTTTATTAATTTCTAGTTAATTATTTCTCATAGGAATAAGTAAAATTATAATAGAACGTCTACGCCTGCCGATAGACAACCTGAAACTAGTTCAAGGCTCTAGACGAATAGTAGTAGTTGCATCAACGATGATGCCCAGTAGATGGCGTCTTGTAACAACTTCCGGTTCTGTTTCCACATTTCCGAATTCGGTCAAATTTCTTTCTTTCACTCCCACCCCCGCGCACAACTTGCCAAGCTGTTATTCGCGCAAACGCCAATTCGTCATCAGCTAAAATCAATCGATGCCATTGACTGAAATTGAATAACCGCAACCATGATTCAATTACGGAATATACCTTAAGATTACTAATAATGCTCAAAGATTGGAGTAATTCTTACGGCTACGAATAGAGCTAATGAATGCATCGATATAAAAAACATATATGTAACCTATGAACTCAATTTCGATAGAAAGATAATGATAATACCATTTTTATTCATTCATCGTGTTCTACTGCCTCGAGTTGTTGCTCCGAAAAAGATTATTGTGATTCGCCATGTTGAGTTCGCGAATCAAGAAGTGTAATTTTGCCGATGCACAAAGCGAGGTGCATCTATGTATTTTTATTTCATGCCTGATTCCGTCCTAGCCTTTACAGCCTAGGCCATTCGTGCTCCAATCTATGTTGTCTGTTCCAGTGGACGATCGCCTTGAGCGATTTCTGTGTGAGTACAGTCCTACCAAGTTCTATAGAATTAAGTCTTTTCCCTAATTTATTTCATGGAGTCGAAGAGACGACGGAAGCGACAAGAGTGAGGCAATGAAGAATGAAAAGAAGTCCTGCCAATTTCGTCTAGAGGGCTAAACTACGCGAAGAAAAGGCCAGAAGAGGCCTCCCTCGTGCTGCGAACTCAAGCTTGACAAATATCCTAGGCTGATGCGAGTGTCCTGTAAACCCGAGTCTAAAAGATCGGAAATGATCGTCCAGTAACCGGGCGTTACGTTCGGTTCGATGGTGAACTCGTGATGTAGTTGATTCTTACAACGAAAAACACTGGACGGCTTTGGCCTCTTCGCGTTCTGTTCTGAAGGAACGAAATTCAGGCGTCTCGCTCGAGCACCGGGTGATTGGGCTTTGTAGGAGACGATTTTCTCGATTAGCTCGATATGGCCGTCGTCGAGGAATTCGATTACTTATGTCGGTTGTGTGCAACCAAGACAGGCATCCTGATGGGCCTACCGATTTTTGAAGCCGGTGATCAGATGCGTAATATTGACAAGAAAATCGCTGCCTGTCTTCCCGTTCAGGTATAATTCCTAGTCAATTTTTGGGCTCCGTTTTCACTTTATTTTTCTTCTTGTCCACTATAAATAGTGTTCCTTTGGTTGAGTTTTCTCAATCACTAACAAACCGATTTAGGACACAAGTGCAATGTCGATTCATGCCAGGAATTTGATATCCGTGTCATCACTTATTGCTGTAAGAGTATCTGTATTTAATAAGTTCCTTCTTGCTTTGATTGGCAGGTGTCGATGACTGACCAGCTGCCCAAGGTTGTATGCGAGGAATGCGCATACAAGTTGGATCAGTTATTTGATTTTCGTGAGAAATGTTTGCATACCGAGGGTATGTTCATGGAAATGCTTAAGGAAATCAGTAAGGACGATGTTGTATGCATTAAACATAATCTCGAAGAAGTTGACGAGATACCTGTTATGCAAACCACCATTAATACAATGCAAACAGATATCGAGGAGATACAGAATCATGCCAGTAGAGCACAACACGATACTGGAGAAGCTGCTATGCATACTATGCAGGTAATGGATGAAATGGATTTGGCAGGTGGGGAGCAAGTTGTTACACAGGAAGAGATTGCACAGCAGGATGGTGACATCGAAGTTACTGGTATTGACTGTTTGGATGGCGATACTGTTAGGATGGTCGACGAGCACATTAGAGAAGTAAGCATTGACAAATAGCAACCAAACTCAATAATTTATATTTATACCACTTTTTTCATCTGTACAACAGGTTTCAAATCATCAAATTGCAATGCACCTAGAAGGGGACATGACTGTGGTGAGCAACCTGACAGTTGGCGATCATCTTGACCAGTTGGGCATAAACTATGTAACTTCTATCAGCCCTCAGGATCAGGACAGAGAGCAGATAGTTCACTACTGTGAGAATGTTAAGTATGAACCTGTAACAGTAAAGGAGGAATACCAGAGGTTACAGGAGCGGTTAACCGTAGATGCTCCAACACACGCCATTGAAAATAATGTAAATATATATAACCATATTCATTGAAAATCATTTACTTCTTTAAATCATTTTAATAAAGTCATTCCTTGCAATGCACAGGTAACCACCGACGAGTTTCCTCCATCGCACGCGGAAACGGACAGTGAAATCGAAGAGTCGGGCGTAAGTGAAAACGAAACTCACGAGAATTCCGATCCTCTGCATTCAAACGCGTTGCCTTCCACGAGTCAAGTAACAACCGAGAGTTCAACAATAATGGTAGAGTACTCAAAGAGAACAAAACATTCTTTACTTGACACAACCCTAAACAATCCGACTATAGATGAAACCGGAGCAAACTGGTACGTCTGTCCGTTCTGTAACGAAGCAGCAACAGAGCCAAACAGTCTCGTGGTACATTTTGAACAACATTTTTGTTGTTGCCCATGCGGACTGTACTTCACCAGCGTGGAAGTATTGAACATTCATAAGCAGCAGTGCGATTTGTACAAGAGCAAAAGCACAAGAAAGGAAGACATGGTTCCCGAGACAGATGCAGAGACAGTAACGAATAACGTGAACCAGGAGGAGCAGAAAAAGCAGCCAGCCGTCAGACAAAAGTGGACACCAAAAATTTGCGCCCAGTGCGGCAAGCAGTACAGAACCAATTACAAGCTCCAGGAACACATGCGCAAACACACCGGGGAGAAGCCGTTCCAGTGTCTCCTCTGCGAGAAAGCATTTCGCAGCAAGATCGGATTGGCCCAGCACACGGCGACGCACACGGGTCAGTTCGACTACAATTGCTCCACCTGCGGCAAAGGTTTCCAGTGCAAGAGTTACCTGATCGTCCACCAGAGAGTGCACTCGGACCTAAAGCCCTATCCATGCAGCACGTGCGGTCAGAATTTCAAAACGAAACAGTCACTTCTGGATCATCAGAATAGACATCTAGGGGTGAAGCCGTACATGTGCGAAATATGCGGTCGCGGATTCATCACGAAGGGCCTTTGCAAGAGTCATCAGAAGATTCACTCGGGGATGGACAATCGCCAGTATCCTTGCGTCGTTTGCAACAAGATGTTCGTCAGCAAGAGCTACCTGAACACTCACCTAAGGATTCACACCGGTGAGAAACCCTACCTCTGCGAAGTCTGCGGCAAGGGTTTCCTGACTCGCGTCGACCTCAAGATACACTCGACGATGCACACCGGGGAGAAGAGTTTCAAGTGCGAAATGTGCGGCAAGGTGTTCGCGAGACGCGCCGCCCTTCGCTGTCATAGACGTTCTCATACAGGTGAGCGTCCTTACAGGTGCGACGTTTGCGGGAAAACTTTCACGCAATTCAGCCCAATGGCAATTCACAAGCGACTGCATACCGGGGAGCGTCCATACGAATGCGACGTATGTGGCAAATCCTTTGTATCGAGATCGACCATGATGTGTCATCGAAAGAAGCATCATTTGCCAGCCACGTCCGTTCCCAAGGAGGTGATGGTCGTCCACGAGGATGCTGAGGTTAAGGATATCATGTCCACGGAAATTGTCCTTAGGGAATCGCACGAGGGCATTCAAATTACTGCCGATTAAAATTTTCTTCACCCCCTTTTTATGGGCGTTATACTCACTGAGAGACGTATTGACTGATAAAGTAATAAACGCTCGTTCAAGAGCGATGCGAATGAATTATCGGATACGATCGTTCATGATGATCATGAATGATTTTTAGAATTTCTGCGTCTGTCCACACTGCCGTATTAATCGGCTTGTACGGATGTACAATTTGAATCCACGTGTCTCTTTCGTTTTATCCTACAAAAGTTCCAGCTGCCTATTGCCAGGTTGTCATCTTCGTCGTAATCGATTTTTATTCGTCATTCGCGTCGCTTCGAATTGCTTTGAAAGTTCCACAGTCGGTGTGCGATTAATTAGATCAGAATCAATTTGGATTACTGATTCAGGTTTAATCAACTTTGTGCTAGATAATTCGAAGCGTAGTGCTATGCTCCTAAAGTTAAAGAAAAGCACGTAGATAATCAAAGTATCATTTGAAAAGACAATGTTCTTGATTTTTTAATATAAACAAAATTCCTAGCTTTTCTTTTCCTCCTCGCCCTTTTCTATTAGACACTAGTGAATTGATATTTATCAAGAGCATAATATTCGTTACGATTATTCCTGTGTTCGAGGAATATTTATCATCGAGCAACGCGTGACTGACGAAGAATCAGATTATTTTTAATTTATAACCGATTAGACAGTCGCATATACAAATTCTTTTTTTCTTATTCTTTTTAAGAAATTCTCGACCGGCTAATGTTTGAGTATATAAAGCGAATGCATGCATGAATTATAATACTTCATATACAAGCACTGATGACGACTGTAAAACTTTTCAAATTTTTTCAATCATTTTCACGTTCTTATGTGTACAAGACGATGATAAAGTCCATGAAAAAATGAACGACAAGCCTCAAAGATTGTTATGATACTTTAAACAAAAGTACTATTTACTTTTAATCTCGCAGCACTCTGCCGAATAACCTACCCCCTATAAAACTGGTTAATCCAATTGCATTAATTAGCCATGGACCACTATTTAATCCGACAATTAGTTCCCGCTTGCTGCGATGACGTCTCTATAGCCAGACGATACTTATACGATCATTTTGAAATTCGCGCCATTGTAAAAGCTAGTAAACGCCACTAGTAAGAGAAGTGAAATATTTTCCTATGAATAAATAGCGCGGAATGAGAGGGCAGGAGAGAGAAAAAGAAAGGTTGTAGTATGCGTATGCGTGAACGCGTGTAATACCTATTTTGCTAAAGCGCAACGAAGTGCAGGTTATTATTACGTTTTTTGAATAATGTAAACAATTAAAAGAAAGATATTATTTTCTCATTTCATTCAGAGAGCTAAGAAAAGTATGCAGCAGCCCAACGGAGCCACCTACTTCTTCATTTTCCACAAGTCCCAGAGTCCCTTCAAAAATCGTTCCACCTGCCTAATGGCTTCTCCACCACGAAAAGTCCACGAAAAACCCTTTGCTTATTACGTTACTTGAGTAAAAGTCAAGATTGTAAGTATTATTATATTTTTCACGTGATACTATTATATTAATGATAAATTACATTGAATTGCCTGGAAGCAAAGAATTTCTGCAAGATACTTTTATTTGAATACGTGCCCAAGACTTACCAGCTAATGATCGCAAATTTCAATAAAATTCATCCAGCCTCCTTTTAACCGTTTCTTCTCTTTTTTTCTATTATCAAGATCAATTATCTTGCACCTCTTGCAGCCTCGCGCATCAAGACAGATATCTTTCTCGTATAAAAGAATTAAACGTTACTGCTTGCGTTAAGACAAAGATATTGCCAATACGAAGTTTTTTATCGCTGACATCGAAACAGCCCCAATTAATATTAAAGAGAGAACAAGATATATTGTATTTTGCGTATACTGCTGAATCCTCATGTAAATAAAGGAAAAGATTTCTTCACGGATTATACATACACTGTCGAAGATAACACTAAACGAATTAAGCCTACAAGCTATAAATAAAAAACCAATTGATACGTTCTTATTGTTTTACTCGAATTAAGGTCATACGGATAATATTTATTCAGTACACATATCATTATCATTTTCATTCTCTTGTATAATCATTATCCAATAATAAATTGAATTTCGTAAGTTGGCAGTCTAATTTTCTTTTACTCCGCCATTCTCATACCGTTATCCCACAAAATGGATAACCGAAAATTCTCCGAAAGCATTTTTGATTATTAATAAAAAAAAATACTACTTCGTTCCAGACAAATACCAAAATTCTAAGACACCTGCCAGGCATGATGGATAACGACGATAAAAATGGTGAAAAGGCGCCCTCGAAATGCACAGCGATAACAACAAACAAAAAAGATACAATATCAAATACGAATACATTAATGGCGTTTATTAAGAAATTGGACACAACATATAATCAGCTCCATCTACGTTTAACTATGGCGGGTGGCGGCAATGTGTAACAATATCGTATATTACGTATGACATCATCGGTCGTGTAGTTACGTGTATATGCAGGTATTTATTTACTTGTAATTTTCGCTTGTATAATAGTAATAATGATAATATGACTTTCGCAGCGTCTCTTTTTTTTGCTTCGGCTACAGATACATCCCTACAATTGACGACAGAGATACTTTTAATTTCTATAATTTGACGTTAACTAACTACGCAAGGCATCAATGACAATATATATTTTCTTAATTAACCAATTTTATTCGTTCTCCCCTTTCTCTCTTTCTCTCTCTCTCTCTCTCTCTCTCTCTCTTTCTCCCAACCTCGTTTTCTCTATATTATTCATTATATCTATAGCCGTTAAAAGAGGATCTTCTACCACGTCTACGAGGGGTCCCTGCTTTACTTTTGCGACAGTGAAACAAATTTGCCTACATTTTTGTTTTTGTTATTCTCCCGAGAACGTTAAAACAATTGTTTTACTTAGTGTGAAATACTAGGACAGTGCGTACGATGATAACGCGTTGAATCCACTCGCCGTCACTGTTTGTCAATATAAAATACATATAAAACGTTAAATGGCCTCGATGGTAGGAAGAGCAAAAGAAAAGATGATATATAAAAATTGTCAATAACAATACAAAGTACAAAATACATTCGTCGTTGCGTTACGTCAAAATTCTTCGATTTCATATCTTTTTTATATTAGGAATAAGAACTTTTTGTCTGTTTCTATTCTTCGCTCTTCGCGTTATTACTTAGTTTTTCATCCTTGACTTTTCTTCTCGCCTGAACGTTTTTCTGCTATCTTTTTTCCCTTTCTTTATCTTTTTTTTTAATACAAGCTTACAGGCAGGGACCCTCCCTAGTTACGTCAGTGGTCAATTTTATTAATGTATTTTTTTCTAAGGTCGTGTTGTCTTACACACGTATGTTACAAAGCACCAAAATCTCTATATGTGTGTATATATATATATGACGATGTAATATACAGGGTGCCGGGTACAAGTGATATATAAAGTGCAGTGTTCCGATAACAGCTCGAGGCTCGTTTTCAAAATATGAAATATCACATGCGCGTCTTTTCTTATCTTCCATATATAAATCTGAGTATAGCGTAACACGAGGCGATGGTTTCTTAATATTATATAATATTTGTCATGTACAATAAGAAAAAAGAGAAAAGAAGGAAGAGTATTCTTTTCTTTAAAATTATCATCTCTAAAACTTATCGACACCCTGTACGCACTGTACCGCGTGTACGTTAACTTATCTCGACGAAGATCGTCGATTACGGCAAACGCAAAAATCGCAATAACGAAATCTCGAATGTTCTCCGGTCAAATTAATATTTTCATAATTAATTACGTGTCCGTGTGATTTTCTACGCGTCTCGCAATTCGGTCAGCGCGACGTCTGCGGCATGCGGATTTCGCGATTCTTTTTTTTTTCTTTTAGTAAACGGTAGAAAATTAGAAATATTTTGGCAGATAGATACAGCACGCGTTGCCTCGCGGTTCGTAAAAGTATCGTTTGAATTTCTTTGATCCCAAAAATCATTCTTAGCCGCTACATTTTTTTATTTTTCCACGTTTTTTTGGTTTCAACTTAGCATAGTCACAGCAAGTATAGATACGATCCGTAGGGAGAGAGCAACGACGAGACAGACGTATAAAGTTTATAGGAACGCAAAAAATTGTGACTTGAAAGATTTACCCTTTCTTTGCTTTCTTTTGGTTCGCTCTTTTTCATCCAGTCACGTCACAGAGCCACAAAATCAAAATACGTCGTTTTCACCGTGAGAATGCTTTAGTAAAATTGTTGAAGTTTTTTAGAAAAAAAAAATCAATCTCTTACGTTCCTAGGGAATAATCACAATGATAAATATTATCTGGCGTTGACACTCGCGGCAGTTAAGAAATATCTCAAAGAAAGATCACAGAGTGACGAATCAGGCGTTATAAAAAAATATTTCTCTCCAGAGACAGACAGACGGGGCAAGAAAACGCTTGACGACGACGAAAATCGACTTTATACTTTGGAATCTGCGATAACGAGCGAATGAAATAAAGCTATTAGTAATAAATAATGTTTATTTAATAATAAAACCCAATTAAACTATACATAGTATCTCGATAGTTACTCCTGTGTATGCATGCGTGTACGTGTTTATGCGTGTAGGTAAACGTGACTTTTTTTCTCTTAAATATCTTTTTTCCTCTAACGATTCAGAATCGCGACGCGATGTCTCCGGTGATAGTGTTTTTCTCTTTTTTACTTCTCTTATCACAACTATAATGTCGCATGCATAATACTGAATTTGTGCATCATCACAATGAAGCAGGCACCATCACCATCTCTGATTCATAGTAATTACAGGACGTTCTCCGCGAGATTGAGAATGGAAATAAATTCACGGAGAACGTATGCTGCCCGCGAGGAATTTTCTAAAGAGAAAAAAGATAACAAAGATGAAGAATATTCAAAGTAAAATCACTCGAGCAGCTAACGGTAAAGCTCCTTTTGCGAATTCAGACATCGCGTCGTTGGTGCATTGTTTACGAAAAGCCAAATCGCTTCGCTCTTAAGTGACTGGAGTTTTGATGGGAAACCGGAAGTTACATGAGAATTATATCGTTCAGTTCAGTCTTAAGAGCGAGACGATTCGGTGCTTGTGGGTATTCATATTTTCCATTGTTCCTTTTTTTTTTGCTAATGACAACTGGTTTTATCTGGCTTGCAGAATCGGCGACGATGACTCAAAGTCATTTTTATAGAGTCATGACAGGTATTCTCATCGCTTTCGAGTTTTCTACACAGAGTTATTTCCAAGTAAATCGTGAACGACAATCAATAGATGATCGAATGTATAATTGTCATCGATAGACAGGTGGCGATGTACGATAACGGGTATAAAAAATAAGTTAATTCGAAGCAAAGATAAATTTCATGCTTCTCCGGATAACGTACCACGAACGTGGACGAATCGTTTTACTGAATTCCGTAAAAATCATTCATCCAATTCCAAAGAAGCATGAAATTCCTTAACCGACTTAAGGTGCGCGCATCGTGAAATCAAACGCCAAGAATTCGAAAATGGATTCCTTCATTAGTTTTTAAGAGTCGAACGCCTCGCATAGAGATAGGTCGAGAGGAGAGATTTTTAATTAGAAATTCGGAATGTTTCCAACTGACCCAACCTTAG
This sequence comes from Pachycephus smyrnensis, assembly GCA_030142225.1. NCBI lineage: Eukaryota > Metazoa > Arthropoda > Insecta > Hymenoptera > Cephidae > Pachycephus > Pachycephus smyrnensis. Next base: position 982,584 of record JARQST010000338.1, on the reverse strand, counting down.
AGTCAATTTGATCAATGCAATAGCGATATCAGACAATCGTCTCGCGTTAATCAATTTTCTCTTTCGCAATCTCTTTATCACAAAGATAAGCAAACGTCAGAAATCACTGAACTCCGACGCGTTCATCGCGACTGTCGCGCTCGCTCGACCTTGCATTAAAGTTCTTTCATTAACTGTTCACTAAATTAAAATTTTTTTCTTTATTTTTACCCGGCCACTCGAACGTAAAATTGCCACGAAATATGTTATGTTACACACGTTACACATCGGTGATGTAACCAGTTAGTCCTTCAGTCTTTCTCTCATTTCAATAATCTGTCATGGTCCATTTCCCCTTACATTCATCAACCTTAATTTACACGCATACCACCCGCGTGCCTGTGATGACTCCAATTCGCCACATAAATCATTGCGACCCACAGCTACTCGTCAGTCACACAGACACACTCTCACACAAAATCCTAATACTGAATTGCGTATCCTTCATCTTGTCCCTTTTTTTATCCCCCCCTACTTTTTACAACAAAAAAAGTACAATATTACCTCGTCCTTCGATAATCGAGATGCATAACATTTTGGTTGGTGCAAAGGACCTCGTCATTTTTCACATGACGAAACTAACGATCGTCCTTCGGAATAAATTCGTGTCATCGAACTGTCATCCGATGACGAATTAAACGGCCGTGTGACGTTCTGCATTTGTTCTACTACCCCCTCTGTGCCGTATTGCACGACGTAAACAACAATGTCCAAACTCGCACTTACGAACTAACGATAAACGCTAAACAGAGCTACTATACAAATTTTTTTCTCTTCAAATTTGAGACTTCGCGTCCACGAGAAGCAGAAGTGTATCTCGCGCGTCTCTCCCCCACCCCCCACCCCACCCACGCCCCTCGTTAGATTATACAATATCTATAATGTACAATATTATTGTTTAGCAACTGGACGATTTCGTGATTATTGGATGTTTCCTTCGATTTCGATGATTTCTCACGTCTCTGGAGATCTCGACCGTAGACGTTTGAATGTTTCTTCAAAGATTAAATTCGTCATGGCGTCACGACGTGCTGCTGCATCGTATTTCTCCCTCGTCGTTATTACACTGACTAATAAAAACAGCCGAGCCGTAGTAAGGAATCACAGTTCAGTCATCATTTTTTCATTCCCTCTTTCCTTTCTCTCTTCTGCACTTTAAATTTCTTCCGCGTCGCGTCTTCCGACTTTGTTTGTCGTGAAAGTCATCTTGATCGTACGATCGTCTTGGACGCAATATAACAATACCAGCGTGCGACAGACGCAAGATAAACGGGCGGACCGCGCACATACAACGTCATTGTCTCTGACCACCTCTTGTGCCGCTTTTTTTTACATTTTCATTAAAAAAGGACGACAGGTCCATTAAATTCACTGTAGTTATGATAATCGCTAACGATATAATACAATTCTTCTATATTCAACGCGGATAAATAAAAAATGATCTAGCGACAACACCTAACTAGTAACTCAAGCGATATCATGTAATTTGTGTGGTATGTGTTTCTTCGACTCGCGACCTTTCACCTGTCGCGCTTCTTTTCTCTCTGGTCTCTCTTTCTCTCTCAGATCCTTCACGGCTGTCTAGGACTTGCGTTCCGTATCGTTTTTATTCTCTTCCCGTTATTCCAGCCATTCCCATTACCGGACAAAGAGAGAACGGTACCAACGTCCAAGAAATCATTGTCCGAGCCAAGAAGACACTTTGTATACTCTTATCTTTTTTATTGCTTGGATATGCCAGCATCGATAGACAGATCCAAAGTGGCGAACAGCCCTGTACACGATCGTCGATCTTCAGCATTGCTCTAATTAAATCTAAGTGTCCCACCCTGAAACACACGCGTCACATAGAATAAATTGCTGTTCATTGCTCCACGTTGAATTTTTCGTATCTTCAGAGAGATTAAGAGGAAGATTGGAAATACTTTGCACCAACTTACAATGCTACTTGACGGCGAGTGTCTGTTTGAGATGGCGCATAAGGTGACTTCCTACATCGTGCACCTCGGGCCATTGCTTGAGCACGAAGACAATGCCCAGCACGACTAATGTCGTCGTTAGTATGCGCACCCTGCACATGAAACAATGAGGCTTAGTACAGCTGCAACAGAGAGGTGAAAAAAAACCAAAGGAATGAGAGCGTGAAATTAAAGAAAAGAAAAGAAAGAAATACCTAGTGCGATCAGCGGCGCACTCTAATGATTATCTAAAATAGAATGATGAGGCGATGATCGAATGAAAAGCGATACGATATCTTTTTGCAAGTATTGATAAGTAATCGTATTCTAAAACTTTACACGGATTCATAAGCATCCGTATCTTAAAACTTATAACGACTCTAGAAATATTGTATTACCTGGTCCTGAGGAAGGGCATCATAATGCCGGCACCTGTCGCTACCAACAACAGAATAACCTGTAGCACCGTCAATACGACGTTAATCAGTTTGACAACAAGCGCCCTGGCGTTGCTGTTATCAATTCCCTCAAGTGTGACGTATTGCTGATGCTGCTGTTGCTGGTGTTCCATCTTGCAGATCTTCGTCTGACAACTCTCCAGCATCTCGTGTATATCCCTAAGACGATCTTCGCTCTGATACTGAACCTTCTCCTCCATGTCGGTGATAGTCTGCTTAAGGTTCTCCACTTCGTTCTGATGAAGTTCCGTGAGATCATTGACTTGTTCCTCGAGTCGTTCGCGAAGGAATCGCTCTTCCTGAAGTGCGTGCGACAGACACGTAACTTCCTGCTTGATCGTCTGAGGGAAGAGAGAAGAAAGATTTGACGATCATTGAAAACGATCCTGCTCGTTTCGTCCTTTGTAAATTCAATGTAAACTCCTGGCGAACCTTCAGTCCTTCCAGCTTCTCCCTAAGGCGATCGAAGTTCTCTCTGTGTTCCTGAAGCTCCGAGAAGATCGACTTCAGGCTAAAGGCGGCACTGGTGCTGTGACACGTGTGCGCCTGTCCTCGACTTCCTGGTGCACTCTCGCTCGTAACGCTCGAACACTCGGAACCCTCCTCCGATGGAAATTTCATCGCCGCCGCACTGTGCGTCGATCCTAAGCTACAACCTCCAGGAAGCGTCGCGGAACCGTGATGAGTTTTCTCGTCCTCGACGCTACCGTTATCACCATTACCTGCACGCGGTGTAGTATCGTTTACATAAAATGTCGAGCCATCTGTGGGGGACACGGAGGTTGCTGGTTAGAACGTTATCCAATACTGAAATATAGGCTTGTTCTTGTTTAACAATTTTACGTTTTTCCTTCATTTGGACATCTTACACGCATTCCCGGAAACGGTTTCTCGGCAGTACACTGTATTCCCTATAGCATGAGAATAAAAAGCCACGCAACGCGTTACTCCCAAATGCCCTGACGACTTTATACAATTATGAAGGTCAAAAATAAGCTTCGTCTTCGACCAAAAAAGCCCCACGCTTTACTTTGTTCTTCGGCTTTTGAAATGCTTTTAAAGCGAAACATTGGATTTTATGACCGAGAGCCGAAATGTAATTGAGTATAAATAGACGACACTAACGATAAGCCAACATTTTTCATTAGTATTGGATAACAGATTAGGAAAGCATTAAGTGACATGGCAGATACATCGTTACACCAAAGTGAAATTTAACAACATGTACAATAAGCATTCTTAGGACAACAACAACAGACACTTATTGTCAAGTGCCTTTATAGCGAGAAGTGAGATTACAGTGACATAATATTTCAAGGAGAATTTTAAATCAATTTCATTTGATTTATCAAAAGCTCATGCAAATCTCCACGAGAGTATTATACATATATGTACAGAAATGGTACAGGCACGGAAAAAAATATTGTTCATTATAGTCTATACGATTGGTACACAACAACGATCGTTGACAAATTCCACACATTCAACTTAAAACAAAAAAAATCTGTACAAAAACGTGGGCAATCAAAGGTCATTGCTAGAAAACGAGGAATAAGCAGAACCTTTTTTTTCTGAAACGAGTGACACGTAGAAAGATATAGATTAGACGAATAGGTGATTTATAAAAAATTGAGATTAAACAGAGAATTACAGGCAATTACTTCATCGATCTACTACTTACTACTGTCAACTGTCATGGCAGCGCAAAAGGTCAAAGAACGTTTTATTCGTATAGCTAGTCTAGACCTCTGTGAATAATATATGTTAGATACTTAGTTGTTCTACACTAACTAGACGGCATTATATAATATTTCAATGGCTACGTTTTGCAGGCTTAGGACTCATTCGGACCAAAGACAGCGGGCAGAGAGCAATGGGCCAGATGTTTTGGGTCTGATTTATGACGTCATAGCTCGATGCTCTTTGCCCATTGGCCACTGCCCGCTATCTTTGGTCTTAATGAGCCCTTGCTGCACCGTGGCCTGAACGATGGACTTCAAGATACTCCAAAGTGAAAGATGACATCTTAATTCTGAAGATTTCTCAAAAAGTATGTCATTGAACGAAAAAAATGTACATGAAAAAAAAACCAAGATGTACGAAGACGGATAAAAATGTCTGACAGCACTGAAGTACAAAATACGATACGTGGAAGGTAAAAAAGTAAGAAATCAAAGAGGCGTAGATTCGCAAGGGGAAATGGACGCTCGGCGTCCATTGTTAATTGCAACGAAAATAAAGAATGCAATCTACATTGAAACGTGGCAATGAATGAACACAGGCGACGCAACAATTGGTGATGTTCACCGTGAAACAGAGTCAATGCTTGAAACGTCATTTGAGAACAATGATGCAAATTGCTGACAGAATGTTAAATTAGCAAAGTTATCATAATATGCATATACTGCGATGGTCGGTTGATGATTGCATTGTTAATTCACGTGGCCGAGTCATCGTTAATGCAAATTGAAGATTATTGAGGCTGCTCAACCATGAGATACGATTGAATAATACCCAGGTATACCAAGAAACCGTGATTGCGAAACGTCGGTGATAATCAAGAAAAGAGTGAGAGAAAGAACGTCGGCGTGTCTGCTGTGTGTAAGTGAAAGAAGAAAAAAGCAGATAAAAAAAATAATAATACTTACGCGAAAGGGTATTTATGTTGTCGGCACTGCCAAATTTGTTCTTGATGAGATGAGCAAATTCTCGTGGCTTCGACATCACGCTTCTGAAAGGCAAAATGACGTATGAGTCGTGACTTGGTGGGAATCCATTCCTCTTATCAGCCATCACCATCGTGATAACTGATACAATAAAGATAATAACATATTTCTAACTGGAAGCAACGAAACCAACCGATTCGTACCATCTGGGTAAAGGAAAGTAATTCAATTGGAATGAAATTGAAGCAAGCAAGCCGAAAACATAAAGTGACTATAAAGCTACTGATGGTCCGTGAGTTGATAGTGATTTTACTAAAAGGTATACAATGGTAACAAACAACAAAACGTAACGCCAATGGACGTATGAATGACAAAGTAAAGAAAAAGCATGAAATTCTATGTCTCTTTGAAGTAACCGTATTGGCCCGGTGACCATGACCATGAACTAGAGCCGAAAGGCCTAGAATTCGTTAATGGCTAGAAATAAAATTACCATGTAAAACACACCGATATTATAAATAACGTTAAGCGTGCTGATCCTCGAAGCGTCACACGTGACTAAGATACAGAGGTATTCGTCTCGATGCCAAGAGGACAGGACTTGACGAGATTGAAAATTCGAACGCGCGATTCGAAAATTGTCCTGAAGTATCCGGATGCTGCCGGCGCCCCGAAGGCAATTCTATTTTTACAGTAAATACTCACCCTGAGAAACCAGTGATCCCGTCCCTAATATTGCCGCCCACGCTTCTGGAAGGGAGTCTCGAATTAGACATTTAAATCTCACGCTATACTTAGGAAGGAAGTGTTAGCGACCTTAATGTCGCCATTACAAATATAGAAACAGCCTCGTGTATCCATCTTCTTTGAGTACTCATTCTCCGAGCACTCTACGATGACACGGCAGACAAACATTGAGTAAATGTATATATGGTGCGATGCCCAGCATAGCCTAGACTAATTACGAGAACAAAGACATCCAATTTTGCACTGATTGAAAATAGAAAAAATCTATTTTTCCATTCTCAATGCTACGGCTTGAACGTACACGTACAATAAAATGCATTTGTCCCTTGGGCCTTTAGCAAGTCCTACGAAAATGAGAGTACCAGGGAAAATTGAACAAAACGAGTAAATACTTTTCTACGGGCTGAGAAAAAAGTACGTAAATGAAATAGAAAGACAAGTTCCACGAGCCAATTGGGATCTCAAACTTACTTGAGTCCCTGGCCCATGTCTCGAAGTACTTCGCGAGGCTGCCTATGACTCGTAGGTGGACCGTTCATCTCGTAACTCTTTAACTTCTTCGTGTAACTATCGAGTTTCTTCTGAAGCTGCGAGATGCTGTGGGCAGATTTCTGATTTTTCTTCTCGAAGACAGTCTTGATTCTTGTGAGTTGTTGCTTGTCCGCGTTGGCAGCAAGCTTTAGGTATTCGTTGACATTTTCTGAAAGGCAACAATACATTAAGGATTAATTTATCAAAAACTGTCTGACAGAGATACGTTTGTTACGTAAACACGTTATCTTTTATCGCCACGACTCACTGATTATATCCCTCGTCTATCAACTTAGTTCTATATAAAAATCTAATGTAAATATATAAATTGACTTATCGAAGAATTCTCGCAGGAAAACACATGACTGCGAAAATGTCTCACTCGAAATCCAATCTGGTGCGCTGTACTACACGTTATTTATCATATTTCTTCCAAATCTCTTACTGCTGAGTCGTGAGTCAGAGGTACGAAGCAGCAGGAAGCTCAAGTCGCGATTAAGTCGACTCTCAGTTTACAAATCAGCTACTCGCCCAGTGAGAATCATACTTCTGTCAAATCAGATTCGTAATCGTTGATTCATAGCATTAACGGTCACAGGGCGTACGAGGCCGCACGTTAATGAGATTAATCAGAAGCTTACAGTTCAGTTAGTATCAGTACGAATTGAGAGAAGAAAAAGAAGAAGAATTTACAAAACTGTACACGAGATGACGTAGTAAACAAAATGACATTGCAACCAGCAATCACAGTTACCATATTCGTAGGATAAATGCTCCCTTGTAAAATTGACACATATTTATTAATATTTATGCGTATCACGTAACATACTAGTTTGCAGATTGAGTCCTCTGAATACTAATCATAAAAATTGCAATTATTTCCATGGGCTGCTCCGAATTGCGAAATTGGAGAGTCTCGCAAGTTCCACGGTCGAGTGACATTTTATATTTCAGCATCAAAAGATACTACTACGTAATACTAAAGGACACGTGTTTATTCTTCGACAGAAATAACTGCTCGGCACGCAGCAATACATTCGAGGTTCGAAAGGAAATTGTTATTACAGTGGTTTCCCGACAAGATCAATAATCAAACCTTGGTCCGAGTTCATCGGCACATTCTTGCAAAATATTTTGACTTGTCCAGTCGTTATTTAGATTAATAGAAAGCGCATTTCACGCTGCGCAGTCGCAGTAGTCATATAACTGCTAATGGATATTAGCAAGGCTCAAAATTATTCCTAGCCGTAGAAATACTAGGATACGCGGCTCACTCTTCCGAGTGTAGCATGGAAAATCTAACTGACAGCCGTGACGTTAGACGCTCCTCGCCAATGCAGCACGCTACTCTAAATTGACGGTAGACTCACCGTCTCGTGTCGTTTGCTCTATTCGTATGAGTTCTCGTGTCTTGGCTATTTTACTTTGAATATGTTCGATCGCCTGACGAACGCGAGCACCACTCGAATCGACATCGTCGCTGATCAATTCGGAAGATCCGTTCGACAGGAACGATTGCGTCGCCTGGTACGGTTCCTGTGAACACAGAAAGAAAGAAGAAGAATATAATACTTCAATCGGTCAAGATTATGCCTAAGAAAAAAGAAAATACCATAAAATGTAAAGAAAGGAAAGAACGAAAGGGATCAGAGAAGATCAAGATCATCCGGATGGTATTCTCCTATATGTAAAAGTGCCGAGAGGCAGCATGCAAATGACTGGTTCACTTCTTTGCCTTAACCTTTGACCCCGATTACGCGATTATTGTCGCTACTTTTGCTAACTCACAGTACACTGGACTACTTGTACCAGCACGTGGATTATTCAAAGATCTCTAGGTCTGCATTGGTTGAAAAATTATTTAAGATATTTATTATACGTACGCCTTCGTCGTCGGTCGGCGGATGTACGTTTGGCACAAACTCTTCCGGTTCGGCAGTGGTCGGATTGGCGTTTGTCTCGTCCATGGTGTCTCCAGAACGAACGATGGCACCTGGTGATCTCTGCCGGTTGGTACCCTTCATGCCGGAACTTCCGCCGCCACCGCCGCTGCTGCCACTGCCTGTGCTGCCTTCGCCAGATTGACAGCTGCAAACAAAACCGGTATCTCCTGATAGCGTTAACCAGATTGGCACTACGTGGTGCGACGGGTATGATGGAGTCGATGTAAAATAAAAATTCCTCATGAAGATTGTATCCATGTCAATTTATGTCCTTTGGCGTGAAACCCGATTAACCAGGTCTCCAAACGTGCTCGAAATAAAATGAACCGAGGAAGAAACGACCTAGAGATCTAATAGTCACTGGATCATTGTAGTGGATCTGTTTTGAACGGGATTTCTGAATGATTGTAAACTTCCGGTATGGGATTATAAATGTTTGGATCCTCCCTAATTACAGACTGTACACTCCTGGCTATTTCCTCTTTGTTCCCGGCGCAAATACAACCGCGTATCTCGGCTTTCCATATCGCGCGTACGTTCCTCGTCAATGCGTGAAGGAATGTCCGTGCAATAACTAGAGGTCCGAGGAAAGCTTGGTGACAACTAAATTCCATAATGCAACCATTGTTCTTCTCTTTCTCTTGATCTCGTACCCGCAAGAGAGACCGCTCGCACGTGACCCACGTGTAAGAGATAATATTCGTCCAAGTGTCGTAACGCGTACGACGTATAGACTTCTAAGCACTTATATATCTCTGCGCATTGCACTTATATTCCACGTATGTAAAACGACTTTGCACAAATAGATATTTACCGCACGAGTTTCATTCTTGTACCAAGTACAAATCAGGATTCAATTGCAACGGAGAGATTCGTTATAATTAACAATCACTTGTCCAAGGATTTTCCTTAAAGATCTAACTGATTCTACCGAGCTCCCTCATTCGGTATGAATGACGTAACGTGCTAGAGAGCCAGAGTGTGAATTCAACATAAACTTTCGCGTCGTATGATATATATGAAAGGGATCACGGTGCGCCAGTGAGAACTGTTTACGATGCGAAAGATAATGAAAGACTGAAGAGCAAGTATAATGTCGCGCGTTCTTATTTACATGCGATAATGACTAATCAAAAGCGAAGCACCGGCGACAAGCTCTCTGGTCGTTAAATGCAGAGATAAAGTTTTTTTTCCTGCATGATTTTGCGACTTCAAGCGGGACACGCGAGGAGATGAACTTCCTGTTGCTACTTTTCACTTCCTTCTGGGGTAATCTACTGTTCTATTTATGACTTATGGTTCCTGGTGATAAGACGGCAGATTAGATCGCTACTTCGTAACTCTAACAAGTAGCGTGCGCATCTCGCCAGTACTTGACTGCTGCATCTGCATTCTCTACTTGGAAAGTTTCTAACCGGTGCAGCAGCCTTGGCATTGCCAGTTGTTTATTTTCGTTTTGGCCACGTCTATATGGAGTGTCGGCTTTGTAGGAAACACCAAAATATTCATAACACCCAAGGTTTACCATGCGTCACGCGGACTGTACTAGACTGTACTACAAAGCTGACGTCTACTTGTTACAAATTTTTCCATTTAAACTGCGTGCTGTCATCCTTCCAGTCTAAGCACGTGGTAACAATTGACTTTCGGCGAAAGTCATTGGATTCTGTTTTTTCTCTTTTTCTTTTTTTATTCTTGTTTGTTTAGTAGCCCAGGTGCTCCAGATATAATTGTTTAACAAGCGAGTTCGAGTGTCTCTCTCGTGTGAACGTAACAATCTAGACTCTCGATCTGCAACACTATTAATAACGTAACGTAATTGGTCTTGCCTTTCGAAATCTTCATCCTCGTCCAAGTTGTAGATCAGGTTATATACCTTTCTGAGAATAATTAAACGATTAACGATCCTAACGAGATAAGGATACGATATCGTTAATTCCAGTTGATACGAATGAAGATGAGAACTGATCTCATTGTATTTTTCATATCTCATTAGTGAAAATGACTGGCTGATAAAAAGTTTGATGATTAAGGAGGAATTTAAATTATGTCAGGGTGACAGAGACAGTGCTCTTTCTATAGTTTAACGACGGCTTATTAACTGTGTTAACGAAACACTAATGACGATTTCCATTAAGCACTGCTCGAGCTTACAGCTGTGTTTATCTCGCAAGAAGAGACGACGTTATTGCAACGACTGCTGGATTGCATTACTGATTACGATAGTGTGTCCCGGAACAAGCTAAGAATAATGTTGTCTTAAACAAAGAACAGTACTGAATGAACATTACAAAGGTCACTGGTACGAGTCGAAGCGTTTCTTCCTGTTAGATTACCAGAGTATATTAAAGACTGTTCTCATTGTAGAGAAATTAAACTGCAACTCACAATGGACAAGGATACAGTTTATTCTTGGCGCGTTTTTCAAATGTCATATTTCAGTTTTTCATTCGTCGACCGTTAATAAACAAAAAAAAAGGTATTACTCACACAGTGGCATTACGTGCCTTCGGCGTGTGGTCCAGATTGACGGGTGGTGTCTGATGCACTTGAGATGCTGAAACGTTTCCTCGACTTGGCGACGTACTCCTCGAGCTGTTCTTACTTGTCGAACTGACCGTCAGGCTAGCCATTCCTTTCTCCAGGGAGCGATGTCACCCCGCAATGATTATTCATTTGCACTGCTCGTACTCCGCCTGCCGATATACAGGAAGAGAGGTGTTATATTTGTTTACAATGATTTTGGATACTCGTTGGTAATTATTATAAAATAGAGTGGAGGTTGGAAACCTGAAGTCGCGTGCTAAAGTCGTCGTGGCTACTTGACTTTATATTCAAGGAAGATAAGATTACCCTTCATCGCCAATGAAGGAGTTACTGTCGTTTACTTCGACGTAGAGAACTTGATAACGCGATAAATAAAATGATAGTGGGCAAGTTGTCTTGCTGCGTGATATGCAGATCTAATTTTATACACATTTGGCTTTTCGCTTACCTTTATCTTTAGATTTATTAGTACCTAGTGATTATCAATTGTAGAAAAGCTATATGATAGGAAGAATTCTATTTAAAGATTCCTCAGTGACATACTCTACATGTTCATTCTGCCAATCTCAATTTGAGATGCATGGAAAAAACATCCTTTGACACTTCCTGTAATTATTTAGAGTGTGTCGGGAGGTTACTGTTTTTTCCTCTACTGAGCTGAAAGAGGATGTCACCATGAACATGACTAGTAACTGGCTCATGGTTTCTATATCAATTTTCAGAGATCATTTTTTCTTGAGTGTCAGTATTATCCAATTTAGAGTTTAAAAATACACCAAACGATCATAACTATACTTGAGAATGGGAGGGGGGTAAAGTATAAATATCAAAAAATTTGAAACAGCACTTCCGCTGCAATTTCTACATTTAATATTACATTTAATCTTGCGGATTAATGATCAAGCTCTTTAAGAATGTTATAAGACCATTTTTATATTCTAAATGATTGACCATCACCTTTGACCCATTCTTTTAATAGATGAATCATTCAGACGATTATCATTACTGTTACTACTAGTGTATTGGGTATATTGCCTGAAAGCATATGGTTGCCATAGCACAATAAAGAAATGGAATGAAAAATATAGAAACAAATGAATATGACGAATAACCAAGAGTGAGAGTAATGATCAAACTATGCATTGTATAATGTAAACAGTGAGGCCTTATTTAACAATAACTTGACAATAAAGGCTATTAAAGGTCTCTTGTTCGATACAAAAATATGTCATTGAATCATATAGATATTACAATAATGAGTATATATGGTAAGTATTACATGCTGCATAATGATAACCAGTGGAAAAATTTTCCCTGATGTAAGGCTAATCTAATACCGAACCATGTTATCTCTAATAATTTTATTTCTTAATAAGAGAAGTTATCAATCCATCTACTACGTGCCATGTTACAAAATCAGAATTAGTTTTAGAAAACCTACAACAAAGGACTGGAAATCAAAGTAAAGAAATGTACATGCTTATCCGTAATGAAATAACACGAAACAGACTCGTATAAATTCAAGACGATTACACAGCACACCTACGCAAGTGTTCTCTTAAGCTCATTCGAAATTTCCAGTTTTAACTATAAAAATCAGAAATATAAGTTATAAATAAACGTCAAACTATGTAATAAAATGACTAAGCCTGCGTATAAAAATTCAAGTTCAAAAGTAGAGAGAAAAAACAGAATATCCTCAGCTCACATAAATCAAAGTTAATATCAGTACGACATTCTCCTGCGGAAATCCTACAATAATAAACCCAAGTAAAACATACCAATATCCGTGAAATATCCTTATCCAATGTTACTCGAAGATCTCAACATACATAAGGCAGGTATTCCATTAAAAACTAACAAAAGAAAAATCCTCAAAAATGCAGTTATCGAAACGGAGCACAGAGGAGTACAAACGAATCTCCAAATGGACACAAAACAATCACCAGGTCAGCAGGCCGTCAGCCGATCTGTCAAACGTCTCGCATTCGCCGCTCGAATCTCTCACGAGTTTCGCGCACTTCAACACAGAGAACCAAAGGCACAAGGAACCAAAACACTGCCCCACAAAATCACAAACGAGAAATAATTTGTTCTCCAAGGAAGAAATACTCACCCAAGCAAAACTTATTCAGCTACACCGAGGAGGATCCTGCGAACGCATAGTCTCCGCACTGGCTCGCACTCACATCAATGTCAGACAGGAGCACGCATGCACGGAAAAAAAAGATGAAACTCGTTGAAAATCGCGTGGCCTGTCTTTTCCTCTTTTCCTTCTTCGTTGACGCGTCGAGAACACTCGGGGTACAATTGCTATCGCCTCCGGGCGTGTCATCGGCCTGCGTTCATCTCCTCGTCGGCCGCACTGTCTCAATTTCTAGACTCTGCATACCTGAGACAACCTGAGAGAAATAACGCACCGCCACGGCAGAATATCACGGCGAATATGTATGTACGTGCTGCATGCGCAGCGCACCCGGGAGACAAATGATCTCACGGATCAACGAGGATAGATCGCGCGAGAGTGGCCTTACAGTGGCTTAGTATTACTCTCCAGTACCTTCTGATACTCGCTGTGTACGATTGTGTATTGGCTAGTATCAGATAGCGTACGAATAATTATCTGAGAGTGGTAGGGAGAAATTTAAGGCGGAATTCTAGGGACTTTCAAATGTCACTACACTTTTGGTAAACTTTCCTCGATTTCTAGTGGATCGTAACGCAACGAACGTGGTTTTCAGGCACGTCTACGTCAGTACGAGCACCCGGAGCTTACTGAGGCGAGTTACGCTCCCCAGGAGTTATAAGGCTCGAGAGAATCTGCCAGGTCTAATGGGGAATTCTCGTTTGCACGCATGACAAATATAAAACGGTGCATAAGCTTGAGATTTTCGCAGAAGACTACTTGTAGAAAAGCAAGAATGATGATTCAACAGGGTTAGATCCAAAAGGAAATCGTTGTTCCGTGAGGTCTTTTTTTATTCTTTATCGGCGAGTTCCTTGAGTTTGTCAAAAAGCAAATTGCCAAATGAATTTCTATACTGCGGACTGACAAAGTTTAACAAGCTATAAGGTGTCTCGAAGCATTCGTTTCCTCGGTTCGTGGTATCGTCGTGCTGATTGCCAACAATGGTGAAACCGGCGGACGAAAGTTCCACGCAGAATTTCGATCCTTCCAAAGTGGTTAGATTCAAGTAGATTAAACTATTGGTACTTCGCAGTTTTTCGGATAAACCAATGTCGCGCACGTGTCTCTTCACGTCATTGATAACAGCCTGAGCTTCATGTTTCCACTGCTCTTCGTCCAGTAGACGATCTTCCCCATCACTCGTTCTCGATGACATTTCTCAGAAACAAGCAAACTTTCTGTCTCTTCTATCATCCGCAAACTCACGCGATTTTCGACTACGAAAACTATGCGCAACGATACGTAATAAAGAGCACGTTTGCCAACGCTGCGGCCTTTTTTTATTTTTACACAAGGGACACGCGTCCACGGAACCCTTTCTCTTCCATCTTTTTTTTCCGACAACTCGTGACCGTATCTTTTCTATAATCGCTTCCTTCTCACCCTCTTATTCAGGGTCAAAGACCAAGATCAGCCGCTTATGTAATTTATTGGCAAGAACTTCGCGTGTTTCATCTAGTATCTAGGTATATAATTTTCCGAGTGGACTTCTGCGTTCCATCACACGGTCCTTGACTTTGCAGACAAAAGTGGCGCCATCTCTGTTTTTACTGACCAAACGGACGAGCGATTCAAAATCCGTCGATCGTACAATAAAATTGCGTCATGGCTTGGAAGATCTTTTAGAAAGTGATAGAAGTTGAGTCAATAATCAATCGATAAGATTTAACACCTTTCGTGAAACTAATCGATAGTAATATCGATTTGTCCTTTGGTAATATCGTAGCACGAGACGCGAATAGTTCTTTAATATCCGTTAGCCAATCGGGCATGAAAAATGTATAACGCTTTTCTATGAATACATGAGTATTTTTTATAAATATTTAGGCGCATAGAAGACAACGGATCTTCTCGCAACACTGGCATCCAAAACTTTAATACTTTGTCGTATTAACTTTCTTATTACTGTATTTCAGACGTCTACTAACGGTATAGTGTTGTTGCTTGGAAAGTTTAGGAAACGTTCGATGACGAACGTTGCGATAAGACAGTGAGAAATACACATAAGACTGATTGTTGGCATAACTAAATAGCATAACTAAACTTCGCCAGGTAATGAGAGCGATAATAAAAATAGAGGTTATCGACAATATACTTTATTAATGTAGATAATATTGGTAGCAAACATTTTCAATGGAATTGTAGGATATTTGACAATATTTTTGTCGGGCTATCATCGTTTAGTGATCTAACTCGTCTATTGAACAAAAGATAAAATGAAGAACACAACAGAGCACTAACAAGTGGCTAATTAGCCGCTTGCAGTGGAATGCTTGGGGTGAAACAATATAGAATACATCATATAAATACATTGTCATATCTATATACAATTATTTACTATACAAACATCAATGGAAGGATTCGGGCATTTTAGCGCTTTGTACGCCTTACGTCTAAACATTTCGGTTTTTCGCGAAATGCGCATCACTGGCTATTATGACAGCTGTTTAAAACCGAAATGAAAGAAAAATATTGCAAATGCGTCAGAGAAATAAGTATATTCCTATCTCTTTCAAGTACAGGTGGATACACTTTAGAATCGTTCCTTCCATTGATACAGCAGACGCCATAATTACTAATTACCTCAGTTACATTAAACGCTTATAAATGCTAGGTTTTTTTATAAATAAATCTTCGAGCCCATATGGAGAGAGAAAATAGAGTTCTCTAATTTACCAACTACACTTGAACTGCATTGCAGCTGTGAAAGGACTCTTAAGTCGCTTTAGATGTGGTAATTCTCATATAGCAGCTCATATGGGTTCTATGTCTGTGTTGAAAAATGTCAGTCGCTCTCAAGAAGAGTATCAATAATATATATTAATGAGTCGTAGAACATTTTTCATTTTAACAATTTCGTTAGTGCTCTGTTGTAAAAGTGTGCTAAATATTTTTACGCCATCCTGATACTCTGGATGATTTGGAAAACAGCTGCAACAAACAAACAATCGAATTATTAGAATAACTATATAAACGCCTCGTTGCTCTCTATTAAAAGCACACTCTTTGTACTTCTTTATGACACAATAATTCTATAAACTTACCAGACCCGCATACAACAAAGATAAATAATGCTAAGAGCCAAGGTCCAACGGGGGATCCTTCCTCTTGGGCTTTCTGTAAAGAATATAAAATCTCTCGTGAGATACCTCATGACTTTTACAGATACTAATCATGGAGCGTTACCAGGCTATCATAACATACAAGTATCCGGTAAGCAAAAATTGAAATATCTATATTTCTCAACCTCTTAATATTCTTACACTACTGCTATAGAAAGGTTATCAAAATAGCTACATAAATATATCTACTCCAAAATATAACAATGCTTCTACTGGCTCCAAACGGATTCCAGATGGCAGGGATTATAACCTGACAAAGTTTGACAAAACTCTCATCACAATTTTACGTAGAATCGAAATATTCGTTGAAGCAAGAATTTACGCGAGTCGAAGCGCGTACTTGCAAATGATAAAAGAATTAAAGGAATTTCTTCGAACACCACATGACAGACAGCTGTTGATTGTTGGTGAACTTACCGAAGATTTGGGGACGTTTCCACGAAGAGTAATATTCTTGGTAGCTTTTTCGTTTGCGATACGCATCCTCTGTTTAGGTGCCATTTTTCCGGCTTACTTTCCGAAGTACGTTTTGCGTTTAAAACGAGGTAGAATCAAATGTCAGAAATACGTGTACCACAGTATGCGTCCCGGGACGCGGTTAATTCGACGTCTTTGCTTGCTTTTGGTAATCTGCGTCGACGTGTGCGCTATAGCCCCCATTAAAACGGGAGATCGGCGAAACGTCAGCCAACCCACGACTCGAAGTTCCAACACGTTCACACCACCGACGTCAAAAGAAAGTTTAACAATATTACAATCTTATTACAATTTATACAGTTGGTAACTTATGCATCGCGCACTGTGTTATCTGAATTACGATTGTAGGTTAAGGTACCGTTAGTAATTCCTACGTGGAGATTTTAGACTTCGTTTGACTTGCGTGCCGCGGGAATTTTAAAATGACACCATTTTCTATTTTAGTACTTTCTGGAGAACATAAATATATATTTTATTAATGTTTCATAAATTTATGATGCGGGTATCGAGAAGCTTTATAGGTATAGAAAAAATAACATTTATTTAAGTATATACAATATGTAGTTGATTATAAATTATGATACAAAATCGTAAAAGGATTTGAGAGTTCGGCTCTAAGATAAATCCTTGAAAATTTATCCACCGTCTCTCACGTCGTGCAAATCACGTTTTGAATATAAAAATCGTCAAGATGCCATTTTCAGCTAGTAACTTGTCTGAACGATCCATTAAGGTAAAATTTGTACCATTCAAATGTATCGATATTGTCATAGTTCTCTAACTGAATGTCCATTTCCGATGTCATTACAGTCGTGATCAACACTTCTTGTCCCCCAGTGAACTAACTTCCTGACAACGTAACGTGGCAGCTTCCACAGCGCCCATAATAGCAGATCTTAAACCGTGTTTCTCCAAATGATGGATTCCAGTAATGGTGGATCCTGGAAAAATTAATTCCGCCATTACGGTACTCCTCATTTCTCATCGTGGATGCAGAAAGAAAAGACCTATGATTTTCAAACCTGCAGGAGAAGCCACGTCATCTTTCAGTTGTCCTGGATGAATTCGTGTATCTCGGACCATCGTTCCCGCCCCAAGAACTGTCTGTGCAGCTAATCTGTATGCGACGGACCTCATGAGACCCATTTTCACTGCCCCATCAGCCAAAGCCTCAATCATCATATATACCTAAGTATTAAATTCTATCAAATCTTGTCCCTTGGATTGTTTACCATAATAACTTACATATGCCGGACCAGATCCTGCGAGAGCCGTGACAGGATCTATCATACTTTCGTTAACTTCCTCGCAGATTCCGACAGCAGAAAATAATTTTTCGGCAACTTGAACCTCGTCGTCGCCAGCGTGTTTACCGCGTGCGTAAACAGTGGCGCCACAGCCTACAAGTGCGGGAGTATTTGGCATTACTCTGATTACCGGCGTTCCTAGCGGCAAACCCTGGAAACGCAAAAGTCAATTACGGCGTGTAAACAGAATCTCGTTTCGACGAGCGAAGAAAGTTCTTTACCTTTTCCAACGAAGCTAAAGAAATGCCCATGGCGATTGAAAGTATCAGCTTCCGATGATCCTTCAATTCTGGTAGGACTTTAGGAACTATTTGCGGCTTTACCGAAAGAATTAATATGTCTCCGTGCTCCGCTACGGGTCCATTCGAGAAGACCGTATTCGATCCGATTTCCTGTAGAATTATGGTTGGATCAGTTGGTGCGATAAAAAAAATAGAGATAAGGACGCCGGGATTATCACGATATTCTGGAAATTTCCTCTGACGAGATACTATTGGCGCCGAAGGTATTATTATTTGGATAATGCTGACTGTTCGTCGTGATCCATTGATTACGTTCATTTTCATTAGGCTCAATCGATGTCTAATCAATTAATCACTCATGACCACTCGAAATGTCACTGATTTTATTACTTAGTACTTTTATATTGGATTATTTGGACTGGACACTTATCCAACAACTGCTTCTATCAAGTTCTAGAGGAATTGTGGATTTTTCAATCAGTTGATGTCAATTCGTCAAGGTTTCTTATCGTGTCTTATCGCGACACAACATTTCTCTACAAGGAGTCCCGGTCAAAGTGCTGTTTCACAAAATTAAAAAAAAAATGTGTAAAACCGTCCGTGACACAATGAAAAAGATCCAATCTTTGTCGTATCTTACTTTAAACGCATCGATACTCCCAGTGTCATTTGGCAGACAGCTCGCCAGCATCATTTCTCCTTTACTTAATCCTAACAAAAAAAGGAGCATGATTAAAACAATGTTATTTTTCGTAACCGCAAGTAAAGTATAAACAAATGATAATTTACCAGCCTTGATGAAACCTTTGGCAAGGGCTTGGGCCATCTTGCCGCCCCCAAGAAAACCGATCTTCAGCATCTTCGTATGCACTTCCGGTCGCACTCTTCGCCTCCGTTCCTTGGTGGCTGCAAGAGCCTCGTGTTTCGCTGTAAAAATTTAACGAAAATTCAGATCAATCGCAAAGCTACGCGCGAACGATGAAGTCAAACATAGCGCGTAGCCAAAGAAGTGAAAACGGCAACTGGAGCGTAATCTCGAACGTCTAGTTAATATGTTTTCTCAGCGCGCAAAGGGTGAGATAGTAAATCACGTAACCGAGTCGACGAATGCGTCGTGGAATGTATGTAATTATAAAAGCAGATAACGATGGTTAGTGACGTCTTACGAAAACGCCAGTAACACGTAGATCGCGTGTTAAGAATCATTAAAAAAAAACTACCTTGAATCTGTCAACGGTCCAGGAAGAAATTACAAAAAAGAAAACAGAAAGGAAAAGCGCAAGAAAATCAAATGCATCTAATTTACGTTATCTCATTGCATACCGTGATGCTCATTGATGCGTTGACGAAGTTTTCGGGTTATCTTTGTTAACCCCAGAGTCCTTGGTCCGACAGACATCTTTTTTGAGTTCTTCTCGTTTCTCACCGATCAATCGAATGCCTTTTGAACCGTGGACGTATCGAGTGTTTCAAAATATGACAATTGTCAGTCTAATGTCAAAATCGAAATTTTTGATCCACTATCAATTTCCACGATACACTTTCTTAATTGTATCAAAGATCCTCCAAGTACTCTTCTGGCGCACGGCTAGCTCGCTATTGTGTTGCTCAGCTGATCGAAGTATTGATCGTAACTGAAGGATCATCGTTGAGCCGATAGAAGAAATACCTCCAGTTCAAACTGACAATCGCTGACCAAATAATGATTCTTATCAGACTTGTCAGACGGCTGGGAGATTTCCACGGTTCCTGGCGAATCCCATTGAGTGATATCTCCTATCGAGTCAATAATATTTTTCAAGAACGTTCACAAAACATTCGATCCACGACCCTTAACCGATTTACATATTGTTGACAATAGTTACTGATAACTCTCTGTCAATAGACAGACACCGAATTTTCCTTCGATCCTTAACTGTCTGTCAATATCGATTCTTATCTCTAAATATAGAAGCACAGGGTATAAGACTGTCAATTGTTCAATCGCTATAAACGTTGGGCTTATCGATGATCGATTTGGACACCTCGTCTATTGATCGAACTGACGTTTTATTTTGATTTTTGCAATCCGGTTGCAACGGAACGAACTGCCGCGGGTATCTTTGTTTCTTTTTCTTTATTCCTTTTCTTCCTTCTCTTCTGTTTTCTGTTCTTGTAATCTCGACTGCACGCTCCAATTCTTTAACGATGAAAACGTTTCTCTCTTCGCGATTTGTTTATCCGCTCGTTAGCTTCAACCGTTACGTACACAACGGACTTACGATTCGTAGCGAGAAATTTGTGTAATGCATTCTTTTTCCCATTGATAACGTATCTGCCAAATAATTGTTTAGCTCTGAAAACTAGAATCTCCATGCTCTTGGGAATAGTTAGTTTTTATTTTTCTTCTTTACGTAATATCTGTTCTTTTTTTAAGGGGACGGATACTTGAATGAAAACGTTAGCAATGCATCAGAATACTTTATTGGTAAGTTGATTTTTAATGTAAAATATAATTATTACATACAACATAAAAAAAGTATGGAAAATACAACTGAAAATGCTTGGATATTAAAATATTGAAGCTTTCATTCAAAGCCAAGGCTTCCAATAGGCGTAGGAACGTCCAAGTATATTTGGATCGGTTGCTTGATCGAGTAGACATTGTACCTGAAATATAAGTAGCGTTAATTGCTCGTCGATTAAAAATAACAAAGAAATCATTTAATCTACAAATATTACCTGCTCCTTAACAGATAGATCTTTGTCCTTCACCGTGGCACGCTTCCTTTTATAATTCTCGTCCAGTCCACAGAGTATCGCTTCGTATCTTACCAAATATTCATCGTTGTGATAATCCTTTAATTGTTTCCAAATGATTAACGATGGTTTCCCGCCATTCAACTTTTCCATCACAGTCCTTATCTTCTTCTCTGGTAGCCATTTAACATCTAATCGAAATTTATCGATACAGAGATTCGATCAAGATTGTCATAATAGTCGGTTCTATGTAACCGATAATAATTATACATACTGATAATCACATTGTTTACCTGTAGTCTCCTGTCCGATCTCAACATTAAGCTTCTTCACGTGCTCTGTCCACTTAAGAGGCTCGTGAACAAATATATCCATGCAAGCAAGCAACGGAGCCCTTTCTTGTCTAAGAGCATTCATCGCATGAATCATTGTACTTTCCAAAAGGCCATTTTCATCAAACGGCTTTAACAGACCGACAATCTGTGCTGTCAATCGAAATGGCGTCAGTTCCGGTACAGGCAGATCGACTCCAGCGCCAAAGGCTAAGCCGAAATCTATTCCAAGACTACGTCCAGACTTCACGGATATTAAAGTGTTTTCCAAATGGCGATCGCCGATTCCCAATATCCAATGAGCGACGCACATCGTCGCGTAGCTTCTGACAAAATTCTGTCGCAGTGCCATAAAACTCTCGGGCGACGGACTCAGAAGCTTGAAGGTATTCCTCAAGGTGTCTACTTGACACATGTTGCTGAGTTCTGCCATTTTCGCGGCGACATCTTGTGCGCTGTACTTGTTCAATGCTTTCTTGTACTGTTGAATGGGATGTAAATTAGGTCCGGCTTTGCTCATCCACTTCTTGTATCTTTCCAATGCTTCCTCGTGTTGGGATTGTTGTTTCTTATCAAGAGTGAATTCGATGAAGTCACAGAGTCTTTTGGTATCGTCGACCCACTGTATTAATCCCACGGATGTTGAAAGTGGTATTACCTGTAGCAAAAGAAAAAATTGGGGCATTTTATTTGAAAAATTTACATTTTTATCCTTACCTCATACGTATCGATTAGCAACTGACGTTGTCTGCATGCTGTGTCAACTCTCAGTGCGTTGTTCATCACTTTGAAGAGTTGTTGTATACGTTGATCGAGTCTCAGATCCTCGCCGTGTTTTACCAGGAAATTATAATTCTTGGCGTCATCACCAATCATTGTAATTTTCATTGGTCTTCGCAGAGACGACATCACTTGCACCTTGGGCTCAAATCGCATGATCTTTGCGTGGTATTTTGGCATGGGCTTTCTGTCGCCAGAGTACTGTCCAGGAATTTCAATTTCGCCAGGAGGAATTTCATGAAGCCATGGACTGTAACTTTTTAATTGTTTTTCATCATCCTCGGTCAAAAATCCACGAAATTTTGCGCGTTTTTGCGTCTCGCTTTCTCGATTCGCCAACGCCTCCCTTAAGCGTTTCTGTAAGGTAGTCACGTGCTGCAATATAGCTTCGTGATTTTCGTATTTGCGAATTTTTTCAATTTCTTCTCTAAAATTATTGATCCGTTTATAAAGTGCTCCTTGCGCGGGCGAATCCTTATCTCCACTATCATACGGAAACACTTTTCTCAGCAAAGTTTGCAGCGCTGTGTCGCGTCCGTGTTTCAAATTGCTTAAAAATTTTGTTAAATGATCTCGCAGGTATAATTCAGGTTGCGCAAGATATTCTATAGCCGTTAAAAAATATTCGATCTTACGATCGCGCATGAGAATCTCTCGGATTTTGAATAACAACGGATCATCGAAAATCGCAGGATTCGTTTCTGCAGTAAGACGGAACGTATAGACCATGGCGTTTGGATAAGTATTGGCAATCTTTTCGATAATAGGAATGATCGTAGGTGTGATCGATGATCCAAGATGCGAAAGAAGCTGTGCCTGCCACGCGAGAAACAGCCAAGCCTGAATGTCCTTCGATTCCCTAGTAAAAATCATCCTGGTTTCTTCATTTTCCAAATATTCCGTTTTCAACATGCAAGGAAAATAATGCGCAGCTTCTTGTGAGCCATAAGTCATCGCTCTTAAGGTGGACCTAACGAATTCTTGTATCAGATCATTAGGATTTCCGGATTGATATCTCGAATCAGTTTTTGCATTAGTAATACGTGCATGGCAATACTTTGAAAGTTTCAAGTAACAATGGCCGATCGACTCTTCGTTCGCCAAATCGCAAGATTTCCTCAAACACGATAGACTGTATGCATGCAGCTTCTCAATGAGATCATTTGAACCAATACATTCGGTGGATACGGTACTGACGATATGTTCTTTGGCTTTAAGGTCATTATAAAAAATTTCGTCATTCATAGCCGAATTAGCCAGCGTATCAGCTAAGGTCGCCATGTGTTGCGCAGCGAGCACCTTGAAGTGGGGCTTTTCATAATCCCTGACAAGTCTTTCTGTCTGTATCCAAGACTTGTCGTAGGACTTTAATTTGTCATTGTTAGTTTTCTTCAAGATTCCTTCGAGATAAGAATACTTGGCCAATATCATTTCAAACTCGTCTCTCAGATCATCTGAAACTTCCTCTAAATGATCCTCCGTATAGTACGAGTGAACTTTGGCAATTTTCAAATTTCTTTGATAAAGCGCTGCATCCGTCATCTTTAATTTTTGTTTATAACAAAGATCTCTTAATTCAATCCGAATATCATCGTCATCCTCCGACTCAAATTCCGTGGGCAATTTCTTCTGAAGCACTTCAGCAAAATGTATTCTGTAAGTTGTTAACCTGGACGACGTTATCAGATCGTCGTGAACCGACGGTACGTTGTGATTCCAAAAATTCAGTAGCTTCCTTATTCTTACAAGGTCATCTGGTTCTTCAGAGTATTTCAAGTAAACGTGAACGTCATTAATACCTCGTAACTTCAAAAGCAATCGGATCCTCTGGCTCGCAGACAATGGATTAAGCTGAATCCATTGTTCTCTGATTCCTTCCAAAGCTCCATTAAGACAATCTACTTTAGCTGCTCTGTTATCTTCGTCCAAAAGTATAGCAACTTCTTCACCATAATATCTTCTTATATGATCAAACTTATTGCTATCCATCATCCATTCGACTAATACTTCTTCGAAGCTTTTGTACTGCGTACCAGTATTCTCATCGATACTCATTCCTTTCAACATAAGTTGTACATGAGCACGAAACATCCAAGGAACTATCCAATCTTCCTGCCAAGATGGCTCCCAAATATTATTATAATCGTTATTTAATTTATGCTTGATACTCTTTGCCATTGCCTTCCAACAAAGGAGATGTGCAAGACACTCATAATATCCTTCGAGGCAATGTTCCTTGATCGATCCTGATTCCATCTCATAGGCTTCAAGATAGGCATTTCTTGCTGCGGTCCAATCATTGGCTGCTCGAGCAAAGGTGGCTTCCTGAAAGGCAGAAATTGAAGTATTCTTTTTTTTCTTCACTTGATAATAATAATAATATTGTGCAAATACCTGCAGAGACTTTCCAGAGACTCGGTCAGAGAATATACTCAATACGATATCAACCTCGTTCATAGACTCGTAGAGACTTGCTAATTGAACCCATTCGTTTGTACGTGGTTCATGATTTGTTATTGAATTTCGTTGTTTTTTTAATGGCGGACCTGCGTAATCCTGTTCCTTAATTAATTTTTCTTCTAAAATCAACGCGCCTAACGATAGGAGTTGATTTGACTTTGCTGCCTTGGCGACAGTGTCGGAACAGAAGTCTGTAATGTTTGTACTCCAAGTCATTTCTAGGATCGTCGCCATTAATGGATTTTGTTTTCGACAATTTTCCAGGATGAATTTTATACTCTGTAATACTTTGTCACGATACTCCGATGTCGATTGAATTCCTGATATCGTCTCGATCAATGAACGAAATATCGATACTATTACGTATTTGCATACGTTGTGATCTCGTGTTGCCAATTTTTGTAATGGTTGCAGCAGACTTGAATGCGGGATACTTATATCGGGATAATCGCCTAATGTGTATTCTCTAGAAATAAAAGAAAACAGAATTGATATATTTTATATCTGGCGAGATTGATTATAATAAATAATAATAAATGAAGTAAAGGTAACGCACTTGGTCATCTTTACTGTGTTTCTCTGTCTTATCTTTTCCGTCTTTATCATCTCCTTGCGACGTTCATTTTTCTTTATTTCACGTAGACGCATTTCTTCACGGGTTTTTGATGATTCTTGTATGTACAATGATGATTTTAGTGTGTTTCTAAATTCTTTGGGTTTCTTAAACTCTCGAACTGGTGCCACTTCCGGTACTTCGAAGCCATCAAGTTCTTCGTCGATGGTTGGTTCGAATTCGAGTGCGTATTGTGGCGGGAAATTTGAATTACTGGCTCTGCTCGTAGATGGAATGGAATTGGCGTACGTTGATGAATTCTGTAGGGTTTGCGTGGAGTGTGCGAACGAATGACTTTTTTGACTGGCATGAGAATTCGCAAAGAGCGGTGCCACTGATGCCAAATTTTTCGTTTTGCAAGTGACGTCTATGGGATAAGGACTGAAATGACATTCGTCCAAGGGATCGCACATTTTCATATTGAAATCTGGTGTTTTGCTGGTCAGTTGCAACATGGCCAATGGTAAAATTGGCAAGTAAACATCTTCTAATTCTGGAGAATAAATATTTAATACTTCCAGAAGCCTGTCGGTACATCTTTCTGTTAATTTTTTATTATCAGAATTCTCCTCCGTCCAGAATTCGAGTAATTTTTTCTGCAGATCCTCTGACGGGTCCATCAGACCATCCAAGAGAATTTTCGTGGCAAATTCCAAAAGTTTCCTCCTATCACTGTCTTCGGAGATATCATGATAATAGCGATTATGAATTGAAATAAAAATTTCATAAGTCATTTCTCGATATTGAGAAAAATCGTGTTTTGCATATGACGATATTAGCTTGGCAAATTCTAATAAATTCGTTGGACCTAATCGTTTCGCAAGAACCGACATAATTTGCAGCTGTACTCTCTCGCAAGATAATATCTTGATTTTTAATAAATATTTAAAGTTGACGCAATTCAATTCCATAGAGATATTCTCCGGTGGTAATTTTGGAATTAGTATCAGGAGAACTTCTAAACATTTTGACTTCAGTGCGTGGTCGACTTTTTGTACACTGGAGCGTATAAAATGAAAATATTTTTCGACTGCACTTTCGTATCTGGTGCATAAAGCGTGAATGCACTTAACAACAGTTTCCGTAGACTCTTGAGATATATTTCGAAGAATCCTTAAAAAATTATCGACAATGCCATTTTTCTTGTCTTCGTAATCAGCCTTATCTTCCATAAAATTCAAAACAATTCCCAGACTCTCGGAAGCTCGAATTGCTGCATCCTTATTTTCTTTCCATCTCTCAACAGACTTTTGTAAATGTTCCAAAATAGTTTCCCGTTGCACTACCGACTCCACCATTCCGTTCTTCACAAAAATCAGAATCAAATGCACAGCAACATCTGGCGATGATTTTATCTTATCGTCGAATTTCGCAGGTAGCGTTAAAGACTGATTCCAACTTTCAACCAGAAAATTAATAATCTTCATATTAAATTTAAACACGTTTGACGGATTAATTTCCGTTATACGAATCATCGTTTCCAAAAATTTTTGAGCCTCTAATCTTTCTTTATCTTCCGTTGGGATAGCAACGTCCTTCCAATCCCTAAGCATCACTAAGACATCCGTAATAAAATCATTCATACCATAATCTTCAAAACACTTATTGATGACTTTGATGATAGGACCAAGAAAGAATTTGGCATACGGTTTAAATGCTTCTGGAACATTGATAATGACTTGTAGCATGAAAATGGCGACGTTCTGGCGTCTTGAGCGCACGCTGTGCGCGAAGGCATTGTAGAAATGATTCAGCCATTGAGGCATTTCTTGAATACTTAGTGACTTATCGTTTTTATCAAAAGGCACAAATATTTCGTTATAAATCATGTGCCGGAGAACAGCGCATATGGAAGCCATACACTCGTGATCATTGAGATCATTAGATTCCAAAGTGACGGTCATCCTCTCTTGAGCATTGCTGCCATCGGATGACGTCACTAAAGAAACATCATTGTAATCATAACTGTTCATATCTTCGGTCAACGTAGATGACGCCAGATCAAAACTGTATAAATACGAATGACGGGCGTGATGATCATTTTCAGTTTCTTTCTTTTTTCGAATATTTACGTGTCTCTTGCGCTTCTTTAGACTGTCTTTGAAACTCTGCCGAAACGTATAGCGCTTTTCACAATCAATTATATTTTCCCATATCAGCTGTCCTTTCTCTCTGTTCTCGCCGAATAAAATATTGTACATCTTTTCATCATTTTTTAAACAGACTCTCGCCACGCAATAATTGTACGCCGAGCAATGCAACAATCTCATCAACTCTTTGTTGTCGTCATTGTACGTTTTTAATGATCGTACCTTAATGGCATTCAGTATCAACATTTTACCATCAACAGCCATGCTCTCGATCTTTTCCTCGCTTAATTTCGTAAACATTATTCCGAGCAGATCGTAACATCCGATTTTCGTTAAAATCAATCGCTTCATATCGATTTCACATCCCGTAAGACTCTGACCTATTATCGCAGACATTTCTTTGACATTCTTTTCGAAAAATCCTTCGATTATCTCCAATTTGATGCAGTCGAAAGATGGGATTAAAAATGAATGCAATATATCCAGTCGTACTTGTTCGTTATCCAAATCCATGAAGTTACGGAATGCTATGTCGACTGATTTCAATGCACATTCCACAGGGATAACTTTGAAGTATAATTTCAGACTGTCCGTTATCTTTTCGTCGCACAAAACACTTCCAGTTCCTGCTGCGAACAACATGGCGGACTCGAAGAACCTTATCGACTTCACAGCTGGCAACAGTTTCAACAGAGTGTCGAAATATTCACGAATTTTTAAATGCTCTGGATTATTCTTAGAGAAATTATTTATTGATCGAGGCAGGTGTGTATTTTTTATCACTTTCAACACGTTGAACAATTCGTTATTTGAATCCGATTCTGCGTCTATCAAACCTATAGCGAAATTTTCCAAAAGTTGAGTTTTATATTCCAAATTGACGGCACAGCGAAGTTCGTCCAAAATCCATTCGTAGAGACAAGTCCTTTCTCTCGCAATGATAATGGGTGTATGCATTAGTTTAACAAGAGTGACGTATATATACAGAAACATATCTTTTCTTGAGCGAAGATTGTTTATGGATTTTTTGAGCGACGGACACATTTCCAATAGGATTTTCGTCAACTTTTCAAAATACGCTCGCAATTCGTTCTTGTGGTTCAATGAGAATGCCATCATCTCTTTTAAGATCATCAACAACTTGTCAGGATTATTATGCAGCAATTGATCCTGTAGTATCTTCATGATTTCCTCAAAGTTTTTCAACATATGATGAAATATCGGATTTTTCAATACTAGCAGAAAATAATATCCGTGCTGAATACTCGTGGAATCAAGATTGTCCAAGATTGTTGTATTCGCAATAAGATTTAATAATGTTTTCACCAATTCCGGGTTGTACGTTATCAGTAAGAGTTGCATGAGGTTTTCAAAATATTCTTTAGTGTCAGGATTCAGTATGGTGCATGTTGGAATGTTGCAGCTGTCCCTCCGTAAGGCGTTGAATATATCTATTAATTTTTTCTCTGTCCAGGACGCATCGATATTTTGTTCCTCGAAGATTTTATCCAGAAAGGAACTTTTTCTCAATAAGGTAAGTCCCTTTATACTGTTATTCAATTCTGCGTTTGTCTCCTTTTCAATTATCGTCTCCAATTCGAAAGATTCCGCGTACTTTTCCTTTACGTCCGCGGAAATGGTGTCTTTGAGAGAATTGAAGAGAAAATTATTTGTATTCTTTGTGATAGTCGAAAATAAACTTTCCAATTGACGTGGTAGAGTTTCCGTGATCTTTAGATTTTTCTCATTAAACCCAAGCGTCTGTGGTTTCAGTACGCAGGCTGATATCAGTGAGAATAAATCCTTACTCCAAAAAGATGGCAGCACGATGATCTCTCGATACTCTTCCCTAACTTTCAGAAGAGTTTCAATGAATTTTAAAAGCGTTATGACAATTTCACACTTTATTATTTTCAAAGCTTCCAATTCACTGGAAAGCACCAATACTTCGTCGGAATCATTGGATTTCTCGTGCAACAGAGAATGTATGAAATTTTGAACGCAATCGAAAATTACGTGTTCGTTTTCGTTTTCTGCGCCAAATAAAGTTTCAGAATTGAGGAAGTCATTTCCAATCAGCCATATGTAGCAGTCAAGCGCGCGTAATAGTGACTGAAGATTCTCCAATGAAATTACAGTGTAGTTCTTCTTATTCAAATTTTTCAGTATCATTGAATTCAGTGCTTCCACGCCATTTGTATTATTATACGACAAGATAACGTTCTTTGTCGAATTGTAACATGGAACGTGTACAGAAATTTTCTCCAGCAATTCCATACACTTGTTTCTGCAATTACGATCTGTCGAACTGCACTGTAGGAACAACCAATCAGCAGCGTCCTTCAAGGTCGAACCATTGAATTCGGCTGGTCTTCGTCTGTTTGTATTATTTTTATTAAAAACATCTGCTTTCGCAATCAAAACCCTTTCCACGTGTTTAAGAGCAGTGCTAATTCGCGAATCATTACAACCCACCAAGCTCTTAACAAAACAGTACAAAATTTCCAACCAAAAGGTGTCGACAATATCCCTAGATTCTCGCAAAATTCTGTAGAGATGATTAAAAGCAATAGCAGCAGCAACGCGTTTCCGCAAAGATGGATGCAACGCGAAGCTCATAATTTTATTGAGAATCCCAATAACATTGTCATGAGTCTGTGTGAATTGTTTTTCAGTGAATTCTATGGACCATTCAACAAATTCGGCGAGACACTTCCCGGAGAATTCCTTGAGGGAGGAATTCGATTCGTCATCGATACCATCAAAGATTGCATCGACCAGAAGACTCGTATTGGAGGAACAAAGCATTTCCTCCTTGCTGAACCAATGCGTCAGTTGCAGCATCAATGGATGGAAGACTTGTCGTACAACATCATCAGAATCGCATCCAAGTCTTAGCAATGTAGGCAACAAAGTCTCATAAATAGGTGCAAAGTAGTCTCGCTGTTGTCCAGACTTTTGTCTTGTTTTGTCCAGCAAAACAGCAACAATAGAGTGTAGCACTTCGCCAGCAACGACTTTAGTACGTCTGTCGGCCGAGTGCAGCGCCAATTCAATGATCCTTGACAACCCATTGTCCAGATAAATGTCTAATTTTATATCCGGATAAGGAAGCGTATATTTCAGTAAGTTCTTCTTGTCCCAAGTGGCTCCAGTGTTCAAGGATCTTTTGTGGACGAATGCCAGTGTTATGTCGGAATCCAAAGAGCCGAGAAATATGAGAATATTTTTCTGAAAATTCTCCAGTGTATTTTCCTCATTAACCAGGGTCACCTTTTTGACGACCTTTCTTTGTGTCTTTAAAATATCCTGTAGCATCTCAACGGATGTTTCTCTGCTGCACAGAAATGGCTCCAGGTGCGGTACCACTTGTAGTAGAAGATTTTTCGTACGCTCATTTCCAAAATGGTGGGTCCATTTCGTTAAGGTTTCCAGGGCACTCGAAGCCAGTGAAAAATTGCTTAGTCCTGTTGTGAAGGCGATTTTTAAAATTCCTGATACACGCTCCAAAATATTTTCTACGAATATTATCGGCGCATCGAGTATCAAATAGATGCAGGTGATTTGCAATTCTTCGGAGAAGCTGCACACCAGGTCCAATACTTCGGATAGATACTCCTCAACCAACATAACGGTATCTTGGTGAGTTTCTATTTTATTTTTATCTTGAAACACATCAGAGATTTTGATGGCTTGACGTACCAATTTATAAAATCCTGATATCAGAGGATGTCTGTATGACGTTTTAATGATTGCGCAGAGAAATCGATGGAGCCAATTTTCAATCAGATGAGGAAGGGAGCTGGACTCCTCGAAGATGTCAACGTACAAATCCACGAGATTTAAAAATATTCGAAAATCAGTTTCGTTCACTGCAATTTTCGAAAAGTCATCGTCCGAATACGTATCGTCAGTCTTTGGTTTTACGTTCAAATCTAATTTACTGATTATAGTGACGCAACAGGAGATCATCTCGTTGAATACTTCCTGTAACAGTTGATACTGTGCCCTATATTTTTGCGGATTGAGTAAACTCTTCCACAAGGGCCAATACTGTTTGTAACAAAGTGGCAGTTCTCGAAGATTCTGTGTGTCGCGTTCTAATTCCGCGTCTATTAGTATAGCGTGCGAGCAGCTCCATATTAGGCCGTCATAAACTAAATTAATAACATAAACAATTACAATCTATCAATGAATATTTCTTCGAAATATTTATATGACTCACTTAGATTGTGCAGAAATTCTTGATAAAGATTTTTCGGAATATTTCTAAGCCTGCTGATGGTTCCTATCAGCGATTCCACGGCGAATGTCTGTGTCGTTATAGACAATTTTGGAAATTGTTTGATTAGGAGTATACAGAGTTTTGTGAGAGCATTTATTTGTTCAACCGATATTGTCGGCAGTTCGCACATTATTGTAGAAAGTGCTTCTTGGTAGTACGGTATATCATCAAAACGCGTAAGTTCGTTACTCCTACGAAAAAAGAAAAGATGATATAAATATTTTATTTGTATACTTATCAAAAAATTATCAACAGTAATCAAGCACAAAAGAATTAAATTAACACTACCGGTTGTATAGAAACATCGTACGTCGCAATATCAAAGAATACATTTTATCAATATCTTCAACAGTCGAATGATTCTTGTAGGATGCAGCCAATTGGCTGAGACCATGCACTACCAGACGCAATGCATTCTCTTGCAGATTTTCGTCGCAAAGACGCTCCATGAAATAATTTTTGAAGTACTAAAAGTGAAATATCAAGTTAAGCATATAACAAAAGTATTATGCGTTTACATATCGTACAATGTCTTTTGAAAATTCATTGAAAACCTACCAAAAATATTTCTTTGTCCGCATCAGAATTTTTGTGACGCAACATAGTTCCTATCATTCTATAATAAACTCTGATTGCTTTAACACCGGTATCTCCGTTGACGGAAGTTAATTTTGATAAAAATACAAATGAATCGTGCCACTCTTTATAATCCCGATAAGCAAATTCTTGAAACGACGTTATATGACGTATGAATAATTCTATCGCCTTTCTCATTATGTGCTTCTTCTCGTGATCCTTGGTCCAACTGCTTAAATTCTTAATCCACGGATACAACATTTTGTAATGCGTTTTGAATTCTGGTGATCTTCGTTCCGCGGGTGAACAACTATCGAGCATGTCACTCCATGCTTCTAAGTAAAATTCGACTTCGGGTGGCGGTGACGGATGTTTTGTTGACTATTTAAAAAAATATATTTTTGTATTAAACGTAGAATACGATTTGGATTTATTTCAGAGCTGCGGTACAATTATTCTGTCGACTGATCTTACCTGATTGCAATCTGATATTAGATACTTATAAATGCTTTTGGCATCCTCCTCCTGAATACATTCGGGACAATGTTTTGCTATTGTGCCCAGAACAGCTAGGACTACACTTCGTTCTGGAATAATAGGATTATTTTTCATTTCTGGCAAGTCATTTGTTTTTGATTTATTATTCAATGGGATAAAATCGAATTCGTGCATTTCGTTGCCTTTTACCTTTGATTCCCAAACGAAAAAATTTCTTTCGAAAATCCTTCACGCTCTGCTCTAACTCCAAATTTTCGCCATTGTAGAATTTAATAAGTGTTTGAAAACAGCGACATGCCGCCCTTTTTATGTAAAGACTGCACTGGACAATAAGTGCAAAATGGCAAATTGTCTAGGGACGATAACAAAGAGTTAACAATAATATGAATGATAGTTTATTGTATTGTAGTACCGTTGACAAAGAAATTATTTTCGTAAAGCGTACCTTTGCCGCGACACAATATTTTTTAAACGGACCCTTAAACTCTGTGGCAATAAAATCCACAAGGTGAAAACCTTCTTTAACCGAAGAATCCATACGAATGCGTTGAATCTCATCGAGCTCATTGTACATAAATTTCAATAAGCCAGTATTTTCATCGAAAATTATCGACAGAGCTAATTCTGTAATAAAAATACAAAAGTGGCAACGCAATTGCAATTGTACGACTATTAAGATAATATTGACAAGTTATATTGGACTAATTCTCACCACAATCGATCGCTGACAAATTTTGGAAATTTCTGCGACACTCTTGTAAAATTCCTTTCAAAACACTATCGTTCCTTTCCTCCTGACATTTTCTCATATTATCCATAAACAAACGAAATTCCTCCATTGTCTATCCCGTTAATGTATTTTTGAGTTACAAGTTGATTACACTTTGACCGATAGTCAATTAATATTTGGTAGATTCATCTGAAACGAAAAATCAAAATATTCATTGCACTATCTCTAACAATACAAAGCAATTGTTCTGAATACAAAAACCGACTTCGCGCACTAGTATCTTATTCACGGAATCAGTAACAAAAAAAACATTCATCCCAAAGTCATCTGAATATTTTATTCTGTTCACTAGCATATCCTACTTGACTGTCGAACTGATTCTGTCATCTGTAAAGAAGTTGGAAGAGTCTAAAATAATAAATATTACAATGCAAAGGTAAAAGAATTTGTAAACCTTGCAGATATAATGACTAATTCAAAGCTACAGTAAAACAAGATGGATTCTCGAAGTGACGAGTAAGCAGTATGAGTGAGATAGAGTTCCAGGAACGAAGATGTATATATGTAGGTTCGTATAAACTCTACTGGGAGGACGGAGATAAGCACGGAATGCTTGCTTAATCATTTAGTAATATAATATTTTATTAACATATAGAATTTTTACATTGTCTATTCAAAACACGCTTCATTTCCAATTTATTAGCAAATATCTATGAAACAATAAGATACGACATGTCTTATGAATGATAACGAGCTTAAAACGTAAGTATATGAAATTCTACTTTACTAATTTTTCAATTCTATTCGTCGTTATACAAATAAATACTGATGTTTGTACAATTATTTCTATGTGCAGTCTTTATACAGTAAACTTATATAGTATTTGCAATCTCTGCGATTGTTAATGTACTTGTAGGTTACATAAGTTGCTCTGATATATCATTACCCTTGTTCAAGTTAAATAACTGATTGGAAGCATCTATCTGAGGGATGAGATTATTGATATTGTTATTGTTTGTTGTCAAACAATTGTCGCTAATAAGAGGAGTAACATTTTCATTTCTACCGTCATCCTGCAGGGCATCATTAGTCGCTGTACATTCACGATTCATGGAAGAATCATCACTTTTGGTCTGACAGTCATTGGATGTATCAACGTCCATTATTTTGTCATTTATTGAAATATCATTTTCCTGACCTGTCACACTTGTTGATTGATTACAAGAGTTTTCACTATTATTCAAATCTTTTATCAGTTTTTCGTCAGTTAAGTAATCAGTGATTTCATTAATAGTTTGATTATCACTACCAATCATGTAGATCATGACGTCCTTAGGATTGGCGCCATATTGCTTGGAATTGACGAGAGTTCTCACGATGATTTCAGCAAACCATAAATAACTTCCGACGTAGCCGTGAACTTTGCTTTTGTGCAGGGCTGCCACTTGACTGATTTCAAATTCGACATTGCAGATGACGCAAGTTTTATCGTGCGCTGTTAGATAGTGTATTCTGTAATGACGCGGGTGTTCCATTACCTTCTTACACCAAGGACAAAGGAAAGTTTCGTTTTTCAATATATGATCGAACGCGTGATATTGACACAATAAGAAAAGCCGCTTCTTGTCCATGTGTCTGATAATAAAGTCCATGTCCATATTTATGGGCTTATCTTTATCTCCATTTGTAGAATCTAATGACTCGATTGACTTCAACCTGAGTTTGTTGACGTCACTTGGCACTGCGTGTGTAGCTAACAGGTGGTGGATCATGGTTTCATTGACAAAAGTGGTGCGACAGATTTGACACTCCTCGCCGGAAGTGTGATGAGTCCTGAGTAAATGATTTATGTAACCAGCTGATGTTCGGAAAACGTCCTCGCAGAATAAACATGGCATTTGGATTTTGGCGTATGCTGATTGAAAGGTGTGGTAGTTGAAGAAGTGGAATTTCGCTGGTAGATATTTGCGTGATCTTGGACCGAACTCCCTTGGTTTCTTAACTACAATTTTTAATGGATTTTCTCCTGGTAGCTGTACTAACTTTTCTGTCGGTGCTTCTGATGATTTTTTTACTGTTGGTTTTTTTGGTTTCTTTTTTGGTTTTTCCACTTTCTTTGCTACTTCGGGTGGAGTTTCTGATAATTCTTTTGATTGTTCGTTTGACACTTTTGTAGATTCTTCCGTTGATGCTTTTGAAGATTCTTCCGTTGATTCTTTTGAACATTCTTCCGTTGACTTTTTTGTTAATTTCTTTTTTGACACTTTAGTCGGTTTATCGGTTGGAGCTTTTGCTGGTTTTTTGGCTGATACTTTTGTTGGGTTTTTCACTGCGGCTGCCTTTTTCTCCGTCGATTTCACTGATTTTTTAACTTTCACATTCGTCGATTTTTTAACTGTCACTTTTACCGATTTTTTGTCCTTCGGCTTTTTTTCTTTCTTTTTCCTCGACGCTTTCACTGATTTTTCATTTAGAGTTTGTGCCGATTTTTTCGATGAGCTTTTACCCGTTTTCTTACTTGAAGTTTTCACTGATTTTTTTTTGAGTTTATCTAAATGTAGCATCGTAGCAATTTCGGAAAGCACTATGTTGCTGATGTCATGCTCCTCTTGGTGTTTCACTAACATCACCTCAGTCAAAAAAGTTCTATGGCAAGTATCACACGTGTGCAGTACTGAGATTTCCAAATGGTGAAGTCGATTGTGTTGCACAAATTCGACACCAGTTGTAAATCCCATGGAACATATCTGACAGCACCAAACAATAACTTCCATGCACTTGTGATTTTTCGAGGATTCTATGGAAGTCAGAACTTCTCCACACTTGTCACAAATAGAAATTAACGTCATATCTTCGTGGGCGTAGAAACTGTGTAGAATATATTCATGTCGAATTAAAAAATGCTGTTCACACTTTATGCACATCCAGCTGGTCTTCGTATCTTCCACAGTTTTCTTGGTCAGCCTGTTGACCAGTGATTGTGGATCGAGATTCTCTTTTTCACTGATGGAATTGGAATTTGTTGGATCATCACTCTTCGCTTCTGTATCCTGTAAAACATTAAGATGCATAAAAGACATCCTTTCGACAGAAAATGTTTGTCTATATTTTTTATATTTCACCTGTTGAGTACTGTTGTCTGTCTCGAAATTCTTCTTTGATGTTGAGTCATGCTGGCTTGTCGAAACATCTTGATCTTCTTCAGTTAATTTTATTTTACTGAGTTTAGGACTTTCTTTCTTTTTACTTCTCTTCGCATTTCCTTTTGAATTAGGTTTTTTAGTTATCTTTGAATTTTTCTGAACTGTTTTGGACTTTTTATCAGGTTTAGGTTTTTTTGGTGGCTTCTTTTTCTTAGAATCTGATTTATTTGCATCCGTAACCTTTGTGCTCTTTTTGCTTTTAGTTTTTTTGTTAAGCTTAGTTTGTGTTTTTTCTTTAGAATCAGTTTCCTTGAAAACGTCCATCGCAGCTTTGCTCTCCTCATCCGCTTTGTTTTCTTCCACAGACTGAGACAATGACTTTTGTTCAGAATCGATATTGTCCACCACTGTTGTATGTTCCTGATCAATTTTAGTGTTTTCAATTTTTTCCGCAAGGTCGATTGGTGATTTATCATTTAAATTAGTTTCTTCAGGAACGTCCACCACTATTTTGTTCTCCTTGTCAATTCTGTTTTCACATTTTTCACTCACAAAATCAGATGCTGACTTTTGCTCAGAATCGATTTTTTTATTCATAAAATCAGACGCTGAGTTTTGCTCAGTATAGATTTTTTCAATTAATTTTGCAGGATCTACTGGTAACTTTTCTGAATCTGAATCAGTCTTTCCAGAAATATCCATCACCGCTTTGATTTTCTCAGCAATTTTCTGTATTAAAGGATTAGATACTAACTTTTTTTTAGAGTCAACTTTGACAATTACCGCTTTATTTTTCTTAACCGTCTTAGCTTTTTTAATCGTTTTCACAAGTTTTGCTGGTGTTTTCTTTTTGGAATCAGTTTTTTCAGAAATATTCATTGTCGCATTACTGTCCTCCTCAACTTTGCTTTCCTCTGAAGATTTAGAAGATGACATTTGTTCAGAATCCGTATTGACAATGACTGTTTTATTCTTCTTAACGTTCTTGCCCTTCTTAATTGTTTTCGCTGGTTTAGCTGATGCTTTCTTTTTGGAGTTATTTTTTCTAAAAGCATCCATCATCACCGTATTACTCTCTTCATTGATTTCGTTCTCTTTTGCAGGTTCAGATGATAACTTTTCTTCGGAATCAATATTGTCGATCAATGTATCATTCTTCTTCTTATTGTTTTTAGTTTTCTTAATTTTTTTTACAGGCTCAGC